>JBAMBL010001871.1:0-35625 GCA_037043405.1 Drosophila subquinaria
ACTCCTTTGGGGCTCGCTCTTTTGATTTGTTAGTGATGTGATGTGAAGTGATGTGATGGGAATGTATTTGTTGCACGATTTGCGAGTCATATGTTGTCATGAACTACATGATAAACAGTAGGGCATACCACACGACAAACTGTAGTGTGGACAACTGATAACAAGTTGTGTGACCCACAAATTGCAGATATCAAAATTGAAGCAAATTAAATGGAATTATAAAATGTGATAAAGCTAACGAAAAGAAGAATTCAAAGAGAGCGGAAGAATATTATCTACACTATTCAAAGAAAATAAAATAATGTCAATGTCATTGAATTTAATTTGATTAAATTTGTATTAAGTATTTGTATTTTTTTAGTTTTTAATTATATTTAATTTAAAAGTAAACAACAGTTCTATTACATAAAACATATATGTATAACTATTAATATAATTTTATTTTGGAATTATTCTTAAATCTTAATATTATTGTGATTTTCAGTTTTCCTAGTGGAAAGAGCTAATTTGTTCAAAAGTTTTAAGTTATTATTGAATTTTAAGCGTAGTTTATTTTTAAAATTTAACAAAATATCTAGTACACACTAAATTTAAACAATTCTTAATTCTTATTCATATTTTTCTTTGAAGTTTACCCCATGTTACAGGTTCTTCTGTTCAACTGTGAATAACAAAATAAATAAATATTTGTTTTTAAATTTATTTTATCTGTAAGTGACAAATAAAATTCAACAATTGACTTCATTCATGTTTTGGTAATACATTTGGAAATTTCCGTATATATTCACTTTACTGCTTTGCATGAGAAGTGTGCGTGCTAATTCACTTAACTATTCTCGTAATGAGCAGTTGTGGGCTGCTCATCAATCACAGCCTTGTTCATATCATTAAACCTCGAAATTTCCTTGGCTCGTCTGGCTCAACAATTCTAGCAAGTGTCTCTCAATCAGGTGACCACCCAGTTGGTGGCATTGTGCCATGAATAGTCATGTTGTCATTATGAGCGCGTGCCTGACTCTCATTGACCGATTGATTAAGTGGATATTCGAAAGCTCATAGATTGAGCAGTTCAAATGCTACTTATAAAGCAATTGAAATTACGCTGCTGACGTATTACTTTTGGATTCATCACAGCTTTGAAGTTTCCTAATTAACAGCTTGTGACAGATATTTTTGGTGTTGTTTGTGGGTGTTGGTGAATAAAGTCATTTGGGTATCATCATTTGACAGTAATCAAATTGCATAAAATTTTTACGAAATAAAGATAAAGTAATTCAAAGGGATATTCTGTTTCTTTACTAATTTTTAAAATTGTTCTTATTTATTTAATACTTCTAAAATTTTAATAATTCAATTTTTGTCCCAATTATAATTATTCTCCAATTATATAATTCTCCATTCGAAAAATTTAGCTGAACGTATATTTTCTTTCAGTTTTAGTTAATGCGTATTTTAATTAATTGTCCTTCTGCTTTTGAGACCTGAAAAAACAATTGCTAATGATCTAGGTGCTTATTACAGACAGATGGAAAAGTCTAATTCAACTCGATGGTCGATGCTGAACAGCTTTGCATTTTTTTAAGTATTTAGAAAATTTATATTCAAAATTAATTTAAATCTTTATTAGTAGTGAAGTAAATAGCTGCATTGATATATTGAGAACAGAATTTCAGCTAATATAACATATTGTACATTTGTTTATTAATAATGAAGCTATGTTTACATTTTTTCCATTTTAATACCCTGTAAAGAAGTAATTGTTTAACTAGTGTTTATTGGTGGTGCAGTTACTTATTGTGGTGCTACTGTGTGCTTAGATATGCCATTAACTAATTTTTATATTACGGTTAGGTAAAGAAACGTGGAGCTGCAGGTTGTGGATAGTCCAGGTGATGATCATTCTCTCTTTCCCTATCGCTCTCCCTTTCCCTTTCTCTTTCCCTTTCCCTCTCTCGCTCCCGTTCTCTAGCTCTCTCCCTCTCTCGCTCCTGGCGATGCTCAGCCTGGCAAGGATCCACAGTGGGCGACGATGTCGGCGAATGCTGATCACGAGTCCAGGGAAGGCGTTCAGCGGAACCATCGTCATAATACTGATCACTGTCATGGTCATAGGAGTCCAGATCCTCTGCCGAACCGAGTCCATAAAGTGGATTTGGTCGCTGACGAATGTGTCCATGATTAGGGGGCTGAGAGCCTGGAACTGGAACGTATCCTGGCCCATGGTGTCTGCCCATCCAAATGCGTTGTGGCGGTGTCGGCTTTCCATTTCTATAGCGTCTTGGCAGCAGGTGATGTGGATGCGGGTGCGGATGTCCACCCGAATGTCCCCCCGAATGTCCCCCTGGATGTCCTCCCGAATGTCCTCCAGAATGTCCCCCAGGATGACCATCCACTTCATCGCTGCACTTCACTCCCCGCACAATGTTGTTCATGTAGATGGAGTGTGGAATAGGTTCCCTGTACTTGGGTCTGGGTCGTGGCATTATCTGCTTGTTGCTCACATAATAGTCCCTTCTCTGCGGTGGCAACATGCCGATCCTCTGTCGCGGCTTCGCAAACTGACCCTCATACAGAATGGGCTCCACATAGTTCTTGACGGGCTTCCGATAGCGCGAACCAGGCAAAAGTCGCATATTAGCTGGAAATTAATCAAATTGTCATTGATTATTCTGGAACAAATCTGCAAGTTTTCTCTTGACTCACCTGGCTCCTCGGGCGCTGAGAATTGTGGACAAAGATTCGTATCCTGATCCTCGGCATCCTCACAGTCCTCGCTACCCGATGATAATTCTGTTGGGAACATTAAATTGGAAATATTTTAGTAAGAATTATTTAAACAAGGAATTTCATTTTAAGATACAAAAATATAAGGAAATGCAAGAAAATTAAATAAATTAATATTCAGCGTAGTAAAATTCGGAAACATCCAATTCATTTATATTAGGTAAAAGTAGTTTTGATTTTTCGCACTTTTGTAAACTTTTGTATTTAATTGGCAATATAAATTTATCATAATTTTTGTTTTTACAAAATTAATATTTAAATAATATCTGAATATTATATGTATTAATTTTTGCTCATTTTGGGCACAGGGTATAAAAAGTGAAACATATTGCTAATCTTATTTTAAAATATTTTTGAAGTCTAACTAGAAGTGAACAACCTGCAATAGCCAAAAATTGAAATAAAATATTATATACTGAAGCTAAATTTCTAAGTTGTGTTTTTCCCAATTTTTATCTATTAAATTTTTTGGCCTAATTAAATATTTCTAAATTTAGTTTTCTAATTAAAACTTTTCTTTCCTAATTTGTTCCTTATCTCTTCATAATTTTTTTGCCCAAAATGTTCGCAGTGTAATTTGTCACAATTTGTCTAGTTCTTGACCTACCTTCAGTTTCATTAGCGTCTTTGGCTTTTCCAACGATTTCGGCTTCCACTTCGCTCGTATCTTCCACACAGTCTGCTGTTGTTGTTGTTGTTGTCTCCACTTCATTTGATTTTGTTGTTGTTTCCGGCCGTGATTTCAACTCGGCTACTTCGGTGCTATGAAATACCTGAAGTGCATCACTGGACTGCATTGCGCCATCCAATTTGATTTTGGGCGTATCCGGAACACTTGGACGCTTCTTTCCGCCCTTACGACGTCTGCTCCTGAGGGACTTTAGATTGTTTCTTGGATCCCAGGCATTGGCACTTGTTTCGGCCATCAGCTCTGTGCCTTTTCTCCATTTTCTATTAGGTGTTCGGGTTGAAGTTGTTGCTGGTGTTGTTCTTCTGGTTGTTGTTGTTGTTCTGGCTGTCGTTGTTGTGTCCTCCATTGTTGTTGGCACTTCATCAGTTGTTGTGCTCGTCATAAGTGTGTTAATTTCCGGTTCTGTTGTTGTAGTTGCTGTTGTCGTTGTCGTTGGCACTTTTGTTGTTGTGGTGGATTCTGAGCTGGTTTCCGTTTCTGTATGTGCTGTGGTGTTGATTGCCGTGCTTGTTGTTGTGTTGTCCATCTTGTCCATGTCGTCGTCGTCATCGTCATCGCTGTCCATGCGTGGCTCCGGTTTGGGCTTGGCCTTCTTTGGCTTACACTTTCTACTCCTCGGCTTCAGTTTCAGTTTCGGTTTCGCTGTCGTACTCGTCGTCGTCGTCGTCGTTGTTGTTGTTGTTGCCTGCACGGCCAAGGTAAAATTTGTGCACGGATCGTGACGCAACAGCGGCGTGCGCAACACAATTACGCGGACAAAGCACGGATGATCCATGGGCAACAGTGGACGCGGACACGGTTCCAGTTCAGTTGTTGAATCTTTAACCGTTTCACAGGGTCGTCCATAGTCACCGCACTCCTCGCTGTCGTCCAGATCCTCGTCGAAGAAGCTGAGACTGTCGCTGGAGTCCTCGGGCAAGCTGTCCTCGCAGGGCACCGAGGAGGCGTACAGCATGGGACTCGAGCGTTGACTGCGTCCACCCAAATCGGAGCTATCCACACCCAGAATATTGCGCATCATTTCCAGCATTTGCAGCTCGCGTTGGGCCACCGGAGAACTGGGAACGGTTGCCGAATTGAGATCAGTTTTAGTTTGTTTGGTTTGACTTTGGAACTTACCCAATTGTTGGGCCACAGAGCAGCATCCAGAGCAGCAGCATTGGCAGCAGCAGCATCGTTGAACTTGTTGGCGGCTTGGCGCTTTCCATGGAAATGTTGCCACTGCTCGGTCAGCGTTTGGCTTTTGTTTTTTGTGCCCTCTCCGAATTAGTTGCTTGGCACACGTATCTGCCAGATACCGAATGCAGTTTCGCATGCTGTTCGAATGCAGCTCGAATACTGGCTCTCACTTTCTGCCAATTGAGACGAGTTCTATCTTCCCCCTCTCCCACTCACACTCCCTCACCCAACCACCGCCCACAATCTGGCTGCCCAAAAATCAGAGTTTCTGGTCAGCTTTCTCATTAGAACGTCTCAGATCATCCGTCGTTTGTCTGTTTGTCTGTCTGTTTAATGCTCTGTTTGGTCTTCGCTTTCGTTTCGCTACGTGATCGCTGAGCTTGTCAATTTTTTATTTTTATTTTAGACTGCAAGCAAAACAGGGTATTATAGTTTAATGCAAATGTATGTGACTGCTTAAAGATGGTATTTGCGTTCCTTTAAAGTATTTAGCAAGGTTTCAAACCTTTTAAGTTTTAAAGGACCATAGTTTGGACCATGATTTAGGGTTTGGTTCGAGCCCTTGCTAAATATTCTGTTGCACAAATTTTGTATTACAAAAGAATAATTCATTTTTACAAATGTTTTTTTTTATTTCTTGAATTTTCAACCAACTTATAATTGTTAACATTTACATAAAAACTAGATTGATTTGTAAAGAATTTAACTAAATATAGTTATTTTTTTGATTTTTTTAAATCAAGATAAATAATTTTATATACAGTAAAATATAAAAAAGATAATATTTTTATTCAGCATTAATATCCAAGTCATCATCTCTACTTTAGTCTTTCACAAAGTATAATGGCAACATGTTTATTGAGGTTTATAAAGGCTTCACTCCATAAATGGCTACAGAGTATCTCATTGTCGAGCAGACTCATTGGTAACGTTTTCAGTTGTTTTATCGTCAATTTTTTGCTGTTGCTTTTTATTCGCTCGTTTTTCATTTCCATTTTCATTCTTATTTTCATATTTATTTATTTTTGGTGTGTTTTTTTTCTGTTGTTATTGTTGATGTTATTGTTGCTTGTTTACATTAAACGTTACATTTTAGTTGCCGTGCTTAAATTTTACTCGTTTGCTAATCACTAACATATGTATGTTGTGGACAAAAGGGGAAAGTTCTTTGGGTTCGCCATTGATTAGACTAAGTAATTAATACCCTCACATGGAACAACCACAATACATTTGTTGTTTTTGTTGCCATTTTATTTTGTCACATTTGCTGTAAACATCTGTTTAGTCTCAATGCGTGTGGTCAAAGGGGAGGGTAAAGGGAAGTTCTAATTGCTCTTAATGGAGCTCTGTTTTTGATACTCGTAAATAAAAGATTCTGTTACACTTGGCAAAACGTGACGCTCGGTGGGAAAGAGAAATAAATAAAAATAAAAAAGAGCTTGTCGAATGAAAAACTGAGTCGAGACGAGTTTCACTTTCGCTGATTGTAAACAAACATAAATTTCAATTTATGTAAAAATGTAAACAATAATGATAGTAAATAATAATTTATTCACATTCTTATCGTTGTTTTTTGAAGGTATTTTAAAATTAAATTTAATTTATAATTGGTACCAATTTATTTTATACATTTATTGCGATAAATTATTAAATAAAATACATGATAAATTCTATATCTATCTATAATTCTTTTATTGACTGTCTTTGTGACAATAGTAATTATATTCGTCATGTTGATTATAACAATCAAGTTTGTAGATTCAGTCTGCATTTTATCAGGCTATAAAGATAATAATTGATGACTGATAAAATGTACCAACAGATTTAATTATGACGTCAATTGCTTAAAATAAGATACACAGTTGACCTAGAATTTTTTTTTTGAATTGAAAATTTAAAATTTAAAGAATTTGTATGTCCCAATTTTATGAAGCTTCCTTGCCAGTTTGAAAATGAAGAACATTTAAACTGAATAAAAAAATCTCTGTGTAACATGCAAATTAGCTCTATTTATATCCTTGACTTTAAGACTTATTCCGCTTGACTTATTTGAGCTTATACATAAGTGAATATTAAGTCTTTTCCTATTGGCCAACTCATGTTGCTGTTGTTGTTGCCACATTCACAGCAGTCAAGTTGTCACTGTGGAATTCGATTAAAAAATGTGCTTTAGACGTGATTAGGCCCGACATGCCATAAGTATATTTAAGAGAAAAAATAATATCTGCTGCAAATTAAAATGATAAAAATTTAATATTTATTAAAAATTGGTATCACTTAAAGGCTTCTATCAACATGTCCCTTTTCTGTAAGAAAAGTGAATTTACCAAATTTGAATATTTATTTAATAACACATGGAGCAAGCAACTTAAGCCTTGGGGCGTGACATTTCAGCACATGAGGCGCGCAAGACAAGTTCACAAAATAAATATTTTCTTTACATTCAATTTTAAGTAAATAGAGAAAATGAGTTGAGGCACAATTTCCATTTCTCTTTCAATTGAAATTCCTACGTTTAGCAAAGTTCATCACCGTGGTTTGAGAATGGGCTAACTGCGCCACACTCGGTGACAATGGGCACTAATGCAATCCACCACCAAGAGGTTTGAAGCATTGCTAAGCAGTAATGGTGAAGGTGAATTGTCAGTCGTGCATTGTAAGCGTCCCATGCGATAATAATAGGAACTAAGGCACTTAGCCAAGCTACACACCATTTGTCACTTGAAATCCAATAGTTTGCACAATTGACAACCAGTAAAATTCACCACTGTAGATTGCTGTAAAACGCCCCAATCGACAAATATCTACATTAACTCACCTCTCAACGTTAACTAGTATTTCATTTTGCGTTCAACAATAAATTTCCCAAAAAGTAAAATAGTGGGAAGCAGAAGCAGACCGCGTCAGTTGGGAATTAACAGCGAGTGCTATTTATATGTAAGTAATGTGTGAAAATTTAAAAGTCTATGAGCCCTTTTTTTGGGTGCTGTGCTCTCTCACTTTCGGTCTCTCTCACTCTCTCTATCTTTCTCTTGCAATGCATCAGAGATTAGTCTATTTATCCCCAAATTGAATCTTTTAATTCGTTTCTTGCGTTTCGATCGAACGGTTGCAAAATTTTACAACGCATTTATACAGACTTTTCTTTACTGTTGCTCTAAATTCATTAACACATTTTTTTAATGAATATAATATTTAACTATCGTGCGTGATATGGTTGAATAATAAATACAGTGAATACTTTAATTTTAAAGGCAATAATACAATTTTGTTATTATCCAAAATTAATAACTAAAACAGTTCAAATTGTTATATAACTTATTTTTCAAGAAGCTGTTTAATATAATTAATCATTACTTTAAAATTTTAATGCTAATTTATTGTAATGGGGAAAAACTGCGACGAATGCTAATTTAATTACGGGCCTTTTTTCATTTGCGAGTGATCACTGTGTGTGTGTGTGTGCACCTGTACCTGTGCCAATTTGCAGCAATTAATTTAAAATAAACATTAGAAGAATGCATGCAATATCCCTAGATTTTACAAAAGTGCAGCGGATTATTATTAGCCTGCAAAAGTTTCAATGGCACAAATGTTGTCTCTTTTTTGTGTCTTTTTTGTTTCTTGTGCCAGTGCTGACTCTATAGACATATCGTAGCTAAGTATTATAAAAAAAGCTAAAAATTAAATAAAAAAATGACAGATTATTTTTCAATAAAATTTCAGATAAATTTTCTTTGCAAAGAAAAAAACTAATCAAATATTATAATTTTTAAAAATATTTTAATTGTTTTAAAAAAGCTACATCACTAGTTGGCACGGTTTGAGTTTGTCTCTTAAACGAGCAATTTGTTGTTAGTTTGTTTAGTTTAAAAATCTTAAATTTAAAAAATAAAATTCATTAGGATTTGGGGAACATGGGAGCTGCTTTAAGGCAGCTCAAGTCGACTCGCAGGTCACCGAAATGTGACCCCATTACAATTACAATTGTAATGGCCTTCTCGTGGTGTTCCCTGGGTGCCGATCAAATTCACTTTGATCGGGAGCAAATGCGAGCGGCGAAATATTTATAAATATCGAATGCATATTTATAAAAATTATGAACCTACACTACATTCATAATATCATTATTCCGTCATTATGAGGTTTGGGCATAATATTTAAGGTATCTCACAATCGAGATATCTCTGATTCTTAAATAGAATTTTATACGAGACTTATACATTTATAGTATTATTCAGAGACTTGCAACTTATTTGCCAGTTGTTACGTTTCTGAATTCAATATAGGTAGTATTAAGAACTTAATGCTGTTTTTCAGCGATCAAAAATATCAATGAATTTTACTAACATATATAATTAATGAATTTTTTTATTTAAACTAAACTATTCACTGTAGCAAGACCATAAGAAGTTTGTGTAAATGCTGAAGGAAGTATAATGTGAATTATAAAAAGATAAACTATAAACGACGATTAAACTTATAAAATAATAAATATAAAAAAATTGTATAATTTTTGAAATTAATATACACAAAATTATACAATTTTTAATGTAATTAAAACTCATTTTTATTATATGATACAATTCTATGTATTTGCACTAATATTATATTTTCATTAAATATCTTTAAGAGATATGGTAGGAGATAGCACGAAATCGAGTACTCACTGCGACTCCTGTATGGACAATGAGAAGTTGCTGGCACATATTAGAGGTATTTTGTTATTAAATTAAACTGGTCAATTCATACTGATAATAATATTTTACTTTTCATTTCCAGATACCATGAGACAGGAAATGACCATATTATCGGGTACTTAAAACTTATTTCTATTATTCTTCATGTAAATGTGTAACTTGTCAATTGCAGATCAGTTTAAAGTGCTCTTCATTGAGTTTGAGGAGCAGAAACAATTACTACAACAAATGCTGAGAACGGAGAGCTCCTCTAGCCTCGGGGATGGTGATGAGTCTCCATTTCGGCAAGGGGTGCGACCACCGCGCCGCAAGCCCAAAACACCCAAACATAACTAACAAAGTATTTCAAGATGATATAGATGTGTATGAATATATATACAGCCCTTCCTGTGAACGGCATGAAAACCCAAGACTTTTCAATAATTTGTAAATTGCTTAACTAATTATGTTTAAAGTATCCATTGTCAGTCAAAATTTATGATTATGTATTCCGCTTATAATGTAAATGTTGAATTTTCGATTACGAATATATGTTATTGTATTAAATGAATGTGTAAGACAAAGTATGTTTGAAACTTTTCATTGAAAACCTAAAAATATTATAATAAAAATGTGAATATTCCTGAAAATTATGTTGTTTAATTTATAGCAAATATGTAAGATAACTTAACTATGTAAGTAATACCAAACTTGATCATCGGATTGTTTCACAGTCACTACTTGCCAACTTACGGAATGCTAAATTAATTAGTGGTCCATGTAGATATATGCATGTGATTTGGCCTCAGATGCCACATGGGTCGAGTGTGTGTGAGCCAAATGAGAACAATTGAACTAACAAATAAGCAGATATGTACAAATTGGTTAAATTTTAAGCCCATATTCTATCAGACTGTTTATTTGTATGCAGTTTGTGCATGTGCGAAATTCCTTGGTCCGTTGGCTTTGTGGCTTCCATGTCCTGTGAGACTTGAACTTATTAGTGTATCTGTAGAGGTAAATAGTTGGCATATTTGACTAACAAGAGGTAATTAATAGTGGAATGTTATATGATAGTTGAAATATAATACCAACAGTCATTTAGTATTTGCTTTAGATTAAATAAAGTTTTATGAAACATGAAAATGTATCTTTTTTTTTTTAATGTTTTTTTTTATTAATCATACGTTTCGTAATTAATTTTAATAAATCAAATGAACAGTCAGTTCGATTTTTTTTAAATTACGATTAGGTTTAATGAGTTAATCTACCTTTTAATAGTCGACTAACATTTTACTGTTTGCATAATATTAATCATACGACCTGTGTGTGTTTTGAAATTAATTTCAGTAAATAAAATTAACAGTCAGCTAGAATTAATTTGTAAATTCCATTCAATTTTTTTTGTGTTGAAATTAACTGCAAAAACAAAAATTATTTTAACTAAATAAATGTAATAAATTTAATTTTTTTGAGTAACCCAATAGTCAACTAACATTTAAATGCTTGCATAATATTAATCATCCGAGCCGTGTGCGCTTTGAGTATGATGTCATTTCAATTATACGCCATGGATGAAGAAACACACAGTTGTCAGAACCGCAAACACATTGAAATAACAAGCTACAATTGTTGTTGTTGTTGTTGCTGTTTGTTGTTGTTGTTGTTGTAATTGTGGCTGCTTTAACTTGGCTGTTGATTGCCACAGGCAATACCAAGACAGCTCCATTGATGTGGGAGTTGCATGCAAACCGGAAGTGCCTGTTAGCCTACGTCTTTGACAGAGCAATAGAAGGCCATGATAATGATGGTGGTCATAATGATGACTCTTCCGCTATTGCTAAGGTTGTCTTAGCCAGTTTATCGGGCTTGAGGACAATTGTGTCCTGTTTGTGTCCTTCGACATGGCGTTGCATGCACTTCAATTGTTGACAAGTCACTTGCAATTTGCTACACTTTAATCAAGAGTAAATACATAAATGAACAGTCTAGCTACATATGTACATATATACTTGTATTTGTATATGTTCCTATCAAATGGAAAATAATCTTTATTTGGTTTTATTTGTGTTATTTGTGACTTGTTTTTGGGGCGTTGTAAAAGTTTATGGTTATCTTTTGTGTGCGAGTTTTATGTCTGTAATTTGTCCTGCAGCTTTGCATCGACTTTTATGGTGTGACATTTGGCTTTTGCCAAGATAAGATTCTAATTAGGATATCGTATAGAAATACAATCAATTACCAGCTGCTGCTGTCTGATCGAAGAAACGTGATTTCAAATTTCAATTTAATTTTAGTACGCTGAATTTTATAGGAAATTCTTTTGTCTATTTACAAGTATTTTAAAAAGAATATAACTGAGAGAGTTGTCAATAGAAGACGATATGTTAAGCCACCCTTTTCCACACTTTACTACGAGGTATCAAAACAAACAACAAAGCCAAATGTGCAGACAATGTAGGCAGAAAAGTCATGTCCCATGCCAAAACTGTATTTTCTATGGCCTACAACAATGTGCGGATATACAAAATGAACAGCCCAAGAAATATGTAAATTAAGTTGACTCAAGTTTTGTAGACAAATTACGTGCAAAGCAGAGAAATGGCTTTTAATAATTTGCTAACCAATTTCGCAGCGAATAAAATTGGAGAGCTAAGTTCAAGTTTAAGAAAACTTTAGTGTGAACAATTGCCGCAAAGTATGCAGTGCTTAAAATAATAAGAGACAAGCGAAGACAAACTTGGGCTGAACGTATTTGTTTTTTTTTTAAATAAAAAGTAACATTTCGGCTTTATTTGCTCCCAACAAGTATTTAGTTTTCCTATGCAATAATCGCCGGTTACTCAGTGAATGATTTTGGCAGACAGGAAGTCGAGTGTGTGTTTGTGTTAGCCTTATATATTGTAGTATATGTATGTGTTATCAGTTGTTATGCAGTACAGGTCATGAGATGTTTTGAATTGTAAAGTAGGTTGCTGATCAAAAAAATTCTTTTTTAAAAAAAAGTAGATTCTTTTACTGATAAAACTGTTAACATAAACAGATGGAATAAATATTTAATGAGGTTTAAGATGCTGCTTTAAACAGCGAAATCAGAACTGTTAATTTTAACAGTCAGACTAAATATTTTATGAGGTTCAAGTTGCTGTGAAATCTATTACAAAAATAAACCCAAAATCACGATGTGCGAATTGTTTGTATGCGGAAGTTAGTTAGCCATTTTCACAGTACAAAAATCAGAGCACTTGAGTTGACTAAATATTTAACGAGGCGATTATTTGGCCAACGGACAAGATGTCGATGGAAGAGTGACAGAGAGAGAGAGAAACATATAGAGAGGTATAATTTATACTCACATGTATACTCGTGCTGTTTGATTATGCAGATGTCACAAGAGTCCTGCAGTGGACACGTTCTGTATATTTAACATGCTGGGAAATTTTAATTCAATCCACAGAGTCTAAGGCTTCATGCGCCCCGTTTAACTTGGGGTCGAGCATGGCTGACCCGTTACCCGTTCACCGGACGTAGCATTCAGCATCCAGACGTGGCTATAGCTGTAGTATCTATAGTATCTATAGCTATAGCTATAGCTTCACCTGCTGTCGCATCTCATTGCAGACAAACAGAGACAGACGTGCCGTGGACTTCTTTGGAGTCTTTGGTGTCTTCTGGTATCCCGTCGGTTCCCCTTTTCCCTGTTTTTACTCTGCGGAGAGAGAAACAAATTGTTGTTATAGCAGAATGAGGCATACGAAGGCAGCATTGTTAATGAAGCTGCTTGTCATCACTTTAATTGCATATCCCTGTGCGATGTGTAATTTATGCAAAGGCACACAGTATGTTTTTGAGCAAGGCTCCGACTTTCCAAAGGGTTAATATGCTGGTGGAATACTCCTTAACAGGATCGAAGAAATCTAACTTTAGACCATTTCTGTATCTGCGATTTCAATTTTAATATTTTAAGAAATAAAAACGCTATTTATTTGAAGTATCAGAATGAAAAGGGAGTATTCCTTAGTCTATTAAACTCTCTTTGTTTACCACCTGTTTTTCCTGCAGTACCTATAGTACTACCTCTGTCCTTGGTCATCTTCGGTACCAGATTTCTGAATATTAAGTGCTTGTTTTTCCCAGTGCTAGTGAAAGGGAGAGCGAGCATTAATTAATTAAGCTTATTGTAAATGTAAAACAGAGGTAACCATAATGTTGTTGGTATTATAGTCGTGCAGATCGATCTTTGACTCTTATCCAAACCAGTCAATAGACATGGCTGAATTGGAATATAATTTAAAAAATATATTACGGTGACTTAAGATAAGTATTCTCAAATGTTTCCTTATATTTTATAATAATTTAATTTATATTGAATTAATAATTTAAGCACTTGTTTCACAAAAAACTTAATTTATTATTATTTATTGCAATTGTTTATCAATTGCTACGGGAATAAATAAAATTTTTTTAACAGACCAGCCTAACGGTTTGACTATGGGAAATTTAAGAACAACATAACAAACATTTAGGGTATTCAGAAACTATGATATTTGTGTTATGTGGCAAAGTGATAACACTGAAGCTAGTGAGCGACCTTTTTAAGTTTCTGTTGTCGTATTTGTGATAAATCAGCTGACAGTTCAATTCAATTTAAAATATATAAGAAAATCATTCGACCTGAGTTTGTAATCAGAATGCCAAGAGAAGGAATAAAAAAAACAATTTACTAAGCGGAAGCTTGATTTAGCTCTATTGAAATTGAAATTGCTCGATGGTACGTATGCAGTTATTGCAAAAGACATAAACACAACTAAGGGCTTTGAGCATTTTAGACAATGACCATGCTGCATACGATGAAGTAATGGACGAACTAATGGAGGATATATTAACAATTTCATCGCGTCGCCGTGGAATTGAGTTTTCTGTTCCCAAGTCATTCGATTGGCGAACCCACGTATTGCCAAACTTCAATGAGGATCGGTTTCTCCAAATGCTGCGAGTCACAAAGATGCAGATCCAAACAATAGTGGAATTCGTCCGCAATGATTCCGGTTTCAAATCATCGCTATTTCGGCCTCAAATGTCCGTTGAACAACAGGTTGCGATTGTTTTGCTTCGCTTAGGATCATCAGGAGAAGCTGCTGCTATAAGGAAGATAGCAACTTTTTTTGGAGTAGGAGATGGTGGAACTATAGGTTCTATAACAGACAGGGTATTTAGTGTCATTCTCCGGAAGTTGTCTCAACTTTGGCGCAACACCCGAATCAAAGCGACAAGCCATTGCCAATTCAATAATGAATAATTAAAAAATGTTGGTTTATTTAAATTGATTTTCTTTTATTCATAATTACAGGGAAGCATTTTTATATTTAAGTTCCATTTTCCAATTTCTGCATTCTTTCCTCTTTTTCCTGGCCGTTGGTTTCTGTGATTTACTCATATAATTACATGCCTATGTAACGTTTCTATGTGCAGACTTACCTCAAAATTGGTATGCGATCGAACATAATCGAGCATATTCTTTACTTTAATGTCGCTCCAGCGTTTGATGCCACCTTCTCTGAGCCTAGTCCTTTTAATTGCTTCTGCCACTGTAAATAACTCAATTTAATCAAATAAATTAAAAATTTGACAGGACAAATTACTTACTTTTGCAATAACGGCTCAGTGTGACCTCATTTCGTTAGATCAAAAATCTCGAAAAAACCCGATGCCTACCGATACTTTCCGATACTTTAAACAGTCTGGCAACCTTTCTCCTTTTGAAATTTTGTCTCAATACGACGAATTTTGTATACATACCCCAGGGCATGTTTGATGTGATATACTTTTTTCTGTGTGTTTGTTGTCATTACAACATATAACACTTTGCCACATAAAACAAATATTAGAGTTTCTGAATACCCTAATTGTTTCAAAATTTGCACTGAACTAAAATTAAGAGCTGGTTGCTGAAATTCCCGCTATTTGTGTAACAGAGCTTGGATAACAATGGGATATCGGTTATCAGAGGAAAATGTTATGAAGGCAAAGTAAAATATTAAATTTAAGGCAGGTAAACTTTGAATTTTTTTAGAATTGTTAATAAATACTTTGAGTAGATTGTATTGTGTCTACTAAAGATATGCAAAGTAACATTCCTAACTGTTTCCTTAATACGTGCCCTGAAATTGATATCTATATAAATACCTGTCCTTGCCAAATTATGGTTAAAAGTTGCGGTTAACAAATTAGGCTTGCTCTGTTTCTAAATCTATGTTTAAATGCTAAAAATGTCTGGGCCACAAAAGTTGCCACAAATCAATTTGAGATACTCGTTGAATTTGGCTTTGGGTCAAAAGCATTTAACACGCACACTCACACACTCACTCAAACACACACACACACAACTCTCATAGCCATGAGGCAAACATGTTGTAAGGTCAGTTGGGAATTTGCTCAGCTGAACTTTGTCTAGGAAAAAGGCAAAAGTTTCAAGCAGAGTAGCTTTAATTTTATATTTTTTGTAAATTTTATTGTTCATAGTCAAAGCACAAATTTAATTCATTTTTCAAACATGCACAACTTTTAAATGTTGAAACTTGTTTTGTTTTCACTTGAGCGAGTTTGAATTAATTTTAATTGTGGGTGTGAACAGTCACTGGAGTTTTGTCTTGAATTCGAATTCAAATTTCTGACTTATTTTAAAGAGTTTTCAGCTCCATTTCATAGCTGAAACTGAAACTGAGTTCAGTTTACATTTTGCCCATTGGTTACACTAACTTGGTATCACTTTCTTAGCAAAGTAAATCTAGTTAAAACTTTCAGTAAAGTTAAATATTGTGCTACGATAGACAGTTCACTAGCAACTAAAGAAGTTTATTTTCTTGTTTTATTTTGTATCCGGCTATGCTATGCGGATAAATCATACGTCATGTGGGACGTGAACATTGACAAATTCATGCTTTCAGTCGAAATATTGGTTTGTTATTCCACCCGGCTATGATTTATTAAACGCAGTGTCGGATTCATTTATTTCACAGACCAGTCTTGGATTTTCGTAACATCGCTAAAGTGCAGTAATTTGTAAGAGTTTCCCATATTTAATCATTTGACACATCACAGACTCGCACTCTCAGTCGTCTTGAGTTCGGTTCGGGGCTGCCAAATGCGAGTAAATGCAAATCAAATTGAAGTAGTTATTTGAGGAACATGTAGGAGTCTAATCCAATTTCAATTGCTTAATCCACCATGACTGGCACTTTGTCAGAAGTTAGCAGATGCCTGAGGGAGGTCGGGAGGTCGGGACGGGTTCATGTGTTATCACTTGACACTTTGGTTCACAGCACTTAGGATACTTACAGTTTCAATTCAATTATACACGGGCGCACTCAACTTCTCCAAGTTTACACTTTCATCTGTCAATATATCCAGTTGCATTTACAAATTTACATAATATTAAAATGTTGTTTAATTTGAAGGTTTTAATATGCTCGTAATATCACATAGCTAAATTTAAAATGACTTACAGGTTGATACTCCTTTAATAGTCTCTTAAAATAAAACAGTTTCCACTAGATGGTGTTTTTCCTCATCTTCTGCTCATATCATCAGTGTGAAGGATGCCTTGGCAATCTGCATATTTACATGAAATACTCACACAGATATAAATACTATATAAAGTTTTCAGCATGTCACTTAATGACATCTCTTGCACTTTCCCACTGTTTATAGGGCAGTCGGCAATTTGTTTTTAATACATTTTTAAGTTTCGTGTGGGAAAGAGAGAAAGAGTATGTGTGTGTGTGTGTGTGTGTGTATGTGTAAAGAGAAAATTAAATTACACATTCGGCACTTTGTAGCCGAGGCAGCTGCCAAAGGCGACCTTATTTTATATATAGTATACGTTGAGCGCATATTCTCTTGAGTTTATTCACAGCAAAGATATTATTCATCTGGCAACATTGTAAGAGAGAATTTTATATTGGTTTACCGTTTGTTAACTGCATATGCTAATTTAAATTTTATCACCTTTAAATAATTTATTCATTCTATGTGAATGCTGGTGCATTTTATTACTTATACGCCATGAGTAACAAGTTAAGCAAAAGCTTAATTCCGATTACTGAATGTTTTTTAATTATATGTGCAAGGTGTGCAATATTTAAAATCAGCAGTCTAGTGTGAATAGTGATTGCCAATCTTGGTTTGATTAATGAAAGTGGATTTCCAGCAAAGAGCTAAGCAGGCGAAGGTTAATGGAAAATTCTTATCAATACCAGGAAAACATCATAAAGTGCTTGGTAGCGTGCACAAGAAATCTGAAAAAAGTTCACACCTGCAGTGGTTCAAGGGGCGGCTGCCAATCGTATTAAGAAGAAAAACTGCTCTCATCGTTTTTTGCAAATTAGAAACAGTAATTTACGCAGCAGCAACTACAGTAGCTCATAATGAATTCAGCGAAACTCTGTGCACACTCGAACTTCGCCAGAACTGCAATCACAGAAAAACAGCGACAGCGAAAGCAAATTTCATTTGAGTCGCTGCTCGACAATTTCCATCAGCTGCGCCAATCCCGAGAGCTCAACCAATCCCTTATTGGGAGCTGGCTGTGTGAGAAACTTGTTTCGAAAACACGTCCAGGCGAAAAGTGTGTATTTCAAGGAGTCTAGTTTGTTTTTTATACCCTTTACTTGAAGAGTAAAAAGGTATATTGAAAACCCGAAAACTCAATTTTATTAATTTCAAACATGACACCTTATCGATAGTTATGGCTGCTTTAAGTTTTGAAGAAACCCAAAGCCCTTAAATGAATGCTATATATTTTAATTGAATGCATATTTAAATTGTTTGATAAGTATCTAGTAGTCGGAAACGCGACTAAATAATTCTCACTGTTTTTTTTTTGTTTTGTTGTTGCCACAATAACAACACGTAAATCTGGTAGCTGCTGTCAAGTACAGAAATTCCTCTTGTTATGCCTCTCAACAGCATCAAATAGTTCAAAACTCGCACCAACCCAGATTAAATATTTATGCTAATGACTGCAGAGAAATATTTGCTGATTGTATTTACTAACCATACAAGTTGAGTATAATATAAAATTCCATATTTGTAAATCCTTTTGTCTATCAATCGATTTTAAGAAATTCTTTCTTCACTTGATTTTTGGAAAAAAACTTTTTGTTTGGAGATTGTGTTTAAAGTTTTAGTTTTGTTACTTGCCACTCAAATGTGGGAAAGCCTGGGATTAAAGGTGACCAACCACAGAGCGCAGACACGTGCCAGGGACACCTGCCAAGAGCTAAGATATAATAAAGTTTAAAGATACTAAGTAGGGCAGAAGAGACGAACAGAGTGTTAGACAGAGGTGGAGTAAATGAAAAGTCAAGAAATAAGAAAGCTGCTTAAGGAGACCCCAAAAGTCGTAAAGCCGACTGCTGTCACCTGCCCAATTTTAAAATCCAGATATTCTCCTGCTCTCGCCATGTGCCATGGGATACGAGTAAAAACAATGTTGCATACTTTTATGGGCTAGCGCATCAAGTAATTGAATTTTTACGCTTTTACACTTATTACTCGTACTACATAGTTGCTTAAATATCAAAAGATGACTCCACCTGCTTTTCACTTTACACCAATTTCCATAATTTGATAATTGTTACCAGAAAATGTAATTGTGGCAACAAACTTTATTTTTGTCTTTTTCGTAAAGTTGAGAAGTCTTTGTCACAATTACAAGTTAATGCGACCAGAATTGTCGTAGCATCTAACTGCATGTTATTACATTATTGAGCGATATAATATTGATTTAGCTGAGGACTAAATTATTAATTATTAACTAATCGCACCCTTCGCTTCTGGCAAACTGATTTGATTGCGAATCAAAATGCCCTTCAATGATGCAATGATAATGTTCCGTTCATAGATTCAACCCACATGACTTAAGACATTGTCTTCGCACATCTATCATTATGGTAGGTGATTGAGTTCATGTATCGCCCAAAGCAGTCACAACAACGGGCTCCCTACATTGTTTACTTAGCTAATACTGAAATGTTCTCTGTTGTGCTGAGCACCAGAGAGCTGCACGCATTTTGAATAGAAATGTCTGTGCATTTGTGAATTGATGGGATGATACCTATTGAGTATCTTGATTGAGTAATCGGCATACATATGTGAAATTTAGATACGAGAAATGATAATCAAGACAGAGATGGAGCTAATGAAAAGTCAACTGAATCAATGAATCAATTAAAATAATTTAGTTATTATTACATATACTCTGATTAGTAAAAAAACAAATTAAGAAACTTATTTTTATTTTTGCATTTGCTGCATTCATAACTGTGTTTATAAACCGCATATGTCGCAATTGCGTGCCAGTAAATTATATTTAAATGTTGCGATTATATAAAATAGTACACGTGTCTTTCCTTATTCTCATTTAAATTATTATTTTTTACTTGATTTCATGCCTTAAAGGTTTCAGTTTTATATAAAAGATTTAAACTTACTTATATTTTCTTAGAAAAATAGACAATGCCGCTAAATTAAATTTAAAAGGCAGCCATAAATGTGATAAGGAAAAGAACTTTTAAATTTCCATTGAAATTAATAATTAAAAAATATGCCGAGCTGCCAAGTCTCAAATTTTGTGTTGATGGACAGCAATTTTAATGTGTTTTTTTTTTGTTAGCAAAACTCTGCCAAAACAATTCATCGATAGATGCCTTAGGCAGTACATGTTCGAGCAGGAAACAGGAAATGGAGTTCCGGTATTTTTTCCATTTAATAAGCGCAATTGGACTCAGCAATTTCATGGATTCTTTGTTAGAAAGCCATTTTGGGAATTTAGTTGGCTTTTCAAATGCTTTGTTTACTTTGATGGACAGCGCTTTAAATTATTGCTTTAAAAAAGTTTCTAAACTGAATTTAAGAGAATAATATAAATAATATTCTTTTATCTGAGGAATCAGTGCATCAAATTATAATCAAATTCCTGTTTTTGAATCCTTCGGTAATTATATTGAAGCTGAACATTTGCAATTGTTGTCTGTAATTTAAGTATTTGAAAACCTCTGCACAATTCTATTGTATATCTGGAAAGTACGACATACAAACTGTGGACCGAATACAAAGTCAACTTAAAAGAATTGCATTCATAAAAGAGACAGCAAAAAGTGAGATGAAACTGTTATTTCACGCTCAATTGCAAAGCGCTCATTCAGCTTACAATTGTGGGTGGGCTGTAAAAGTGGATGAAGGGGGAATTTATCGCAGTTTTTTTTTATGCAACCAGCATCAGGATATTTGTGTGCATTTTATCAGGCGGACAGCCTACGTCTCATTGAGGTCGAATCATTGAAGCAATATAACCAAATAATGACAATAACAAAGTCAGAGTCAGATTCAGAGTCTCGGTTTTAGCGGACAGAACCGAGTTCTATCCACCATCAATCGAAATCAATTAAGCTGGGGATTAATGCTCGCATCAATACACCTAGATGCGTATTTTTGCTGTTGAAGCCAGGCTGTCAGTCAGTCAGTCAGTCAGTCAGTCAGTCAGTCAGTCAGTCGTCAACTTGGCACTCAATGAGAGCCGACATCAGCGATTCGATTACCAAACTGCAATTGCTTTGGTCCGAGATTCCCTAATTGGAACGTGTAGCAAGTGAAGCAACAGGGTGACTAGAACTGAACCAACTAATTAGTAGAAAATTTAATTTTAATTTATTTAAATTACACGCATATTTGCCGCCAGCTGTGGAATTCAAAGTGTCTGTAAATTGTTTGCTCTCTCAGGCTGTGCATATAAAATCAGAACCACTTAAATATTCCCAACAGGCAGTTTACGCATTAACAGATTTGATGTGCATTTCTCGCCTTGAGGAATTCAACAAAGAGCCAAGAAATTTGATTAGGTATGAGTCCAAACTGGGCATTGAAAATAAATGAATAGAATATACGAATATTCACTTACAAATGTATGTGTGTGTATGAATAAGTTAAAAGCAAGGAAAAGTTTCGCAATTTCTTTTGTGGCTGATGAAAGGCGGTAAAAATGTCACAAATTTAAGCAATGCCTTAAGATGGGAACAATGTCCTCATCCTCCTGGGACACAGATGACCTTTTTGGTACATCTAATGCAATTGACTGGCCAAAAATGTGGTTGAAATTTGTGAGTGCGAAAGTTCAGTGCACCCTCAAAGAATTTAAGTAGTCCTTGTACTTGTTTATAAGCAATGCTAATTTCACAATTATGCTCATAATGATTCATGATGATTTCCTTTTACTTATCATATTCAAGGACTTTTCAAAACCGGCGCCGGAACAACAAACAACAACTTTTGTCGACTTGAGGACTTTTTAATGTCTTTGCGCGAAAGCATTTAAAACAGCCATAAAACGAATAAAAAGACTTTTATTGTCTTTGTTCCCATTGAGACTCGTTCCTTTGGCATTTACCCATGAGTATTTTTCGCTGCTTTTTATTTGCGCTTTTGCTTTGACTGGTTTTATGCCGCTTGAATTGCTGTGGCCAAAACAAAGGAAGTGTTAATTAAATTAAAGGAAAAGTGCCTCTGATTCGTAAAATGTAATAAGTAAGTCTTGACAGTATTTATTAAATTGTAATTATACTTAGGATAGCTCGGGTTGTTATTAGTTATACTATGACATAATCTAGATTTTTATATTATCTCATGTGAATGATAGAGTTATAGATGATAGAATTTCTAAAGTGCTCTCATACATTATTTATAAAAACTAAGATAATTAAATAGAACTGAATTTATAAATAATTTCTTCGCATTCTTAGCGAATTTCATTTGAGTTGAAACATAGAACGCTGAAACTGAAATTCATTAGGAATTAAAGTTGCTTTTGATGTTGAATAAGTGTTTTTGTCATTGTCATCGAATGGATTTTTTATGTAGGGTTAAATAATAGTTAGCAATCACAGCAACCTTATTGTTTTTGTGAGAACTTTTCACTAAATCATTGAAATTTGATGGCAGTTAAGTTAATATGCAAAAATCTTAGTGGCTAAGAAAATTGTAAATTGTATTAACGTTGCTTAATGTAAATTAATAATATATAATTCAAAACCATTATGTCAGTTATAGATTGCATAAATTTATTAGACCATAACATGAGTAATAAACAAATCTTACATTTTTTTTATGGGTTCATAATATTGTTGACAGTGAAATCAAAATTTATTTATTCAATATATTTTTAATGTATTCAGTAATGTTTGTGATTGCAATATGGAAAGAGTTGAAATACAGGCCAAAAAACTGTGTAATTCTGTAATTTTCATTTTTCCAATGTCGTCATCATGCTTAAAGTTATTATTTGTTGCCATTTATAATTCAACACTTAAAGTAAATCATTGTTGGTATACATGTTTTAAATTTTGTAATTTGTAATGTAATGCAATTAAAGGGAACTTCGTGACATAAATGCAATTAAAAAACATTTGCAGCCATTAAAATGTAATTTTGTGTTATTTTTATTGGGTTATTCTCTGGGGCCATTAAACTCATTAAAATTTGACACTGCCCCTGGCTGTCAAATGTGGACACTGTGCTGTGCTGCACAGTGTGCTCCTCCAGTTCACCTCAATGTCTGTCGGTCTGTCTGTTTGTCGGTCTGTTGGCAAGTGTGTGTGTCTGCATTTCAGTTGCTGATGTGATTAACGTTCCTGGTTTTGTTCCCTTGCCAATTGAAACGACGAACGGAACTGAGTTGAGTCCTGCGTTAATCAAATGTCAATTAAGCTGCGGAATTCACAATTGCTGTCAGTCCGGCTTGCCACTGTGACTCCAATTGTGACCGAGTCTGGGTTCTGGCTAACTGCTGCTTAATTCTTGTGATTTTTGGCACTGCACAAATTTACAGAGGGAAAGTTGACCCTGACTGCTGTTGACTTGTATTCTTCATACTCTTTATTTATCTGCCTGCTTATTTTAGTTAATTTAAGTGCGTTTTGTATATTAAATTCATCACTTGGTTACAATTGTTTCCTTATTTGCAACTCTACAACTTAATCTACAAATTTTCTACTACTTTCATGCAATACTTTATGGTTTTCTACTTGATTACTTAAGCCGCATTAAAGATGTCTTACTAAATGTATTATTCTGTGATACAAATCGCTGACAACCTTCAGATAGACGTCCAAATTACTTATTTATCTTATATCCACACAATGTGTTTTCTACACTCAGTTGTGTGTCGGAGCAAGTCCATGACCTACTTAGTCTTGTGTCTTAGATTAATCCTATTGTGCGGTACAAAACTCAAGTCATGCTGTTGCCTCAATCTCTGTTTGTTTTTTGGATTGGTAATTCTGTTTGCGGCAAGTAATTTGTTGCCACCGCAAATCGAAAGTGGCAAAAAAATATGATTTATTACCCTAGTTGAGATGGAATATCTTCAAATAAATGGCTTATAAAATAACGATTTATTTTGAAGAAAATGTGAAAGAAAAAACGTTTACTTGGTATGCCTTAAATTAAATTATATAATATTTAAGACTTTTATACGGGCTTATCTTTCATTTGAAAAATACACACAAAAGCCATACATTAATCAGCTAGTTTTTAAACTGGTTTCAGAAGACTGACAAATACGAAATACAATCCACAGAAAAAGTACTTGCAACATGTTGCGTGCTCGATAGCGAACCTTTAGATCTAAAGTTTAGATCTTCTGTAGCTGACACATTTTGTTGACTGAGGACTGTTGTTGGACCTGCAAATAAAAATAAATTATTTAACATAAAAACAAATCAGGTTGGGACTCCCAGAAACTTGGCATTAATTATATTTAGCAAACTTATAACTCACCGTAAACCCTTTTATCCTTTTTTTGCACCCTAAGTTTCCCGTACTTTTAGGTGGATACATTAACAAATTGTCGACTTTCTAGGTTTGCGGAATGCTGCCGCATAATATGCAAACCTGCCCTAAGGATAAAATTTGTCCTTTTCGTTATTAAGGGCCAACCTCTTACTAAGAGTTTTAATGCACATAATTATATGTACGGTTAAATATATTCAATGGTGTGCTCAGTGTCTGCTTTTGGCAGATAGGCCATTTTTTTAGGCAGTCTTAGCCTTAAATTTGGTAAGAAATAAATCAAATTTCAGCGCAAGCTAATCTACGAATTTTGTGAAATGCCATTTATTGCTAATATTTTTATTTATCTAATTAATGTTAGAGAGGTATTTAAAGTGATTAAATTAAAAGCTATTGCTTAATATCTATCAGTAAATTAATTTTTATGTCAGCTAAAGCTTTAAAATTGTTGCAAATTTAAACAAGCAGCTGCCTTGAGTTTTTACTTAAAGGCAGTTGTTCTATTTTGACAATGCCAGGCACGTAAAAAACTTGCGTGACACTTTTCTGTCTGAAGAAACAATTTCTTTGACGTAACTTAAGCTGCTTTCCATTGACCTTTAACCCAGAAATGTAAAATTACCTCAAGTTAACTTGGCAAATTTAAATTTCAGTTAAATACATAAAGTATTTGAGTGCTTTATTTCCGCATATTTGGGATAGTTTTCTTTAAAAGATTTACTTTTCTTTAAAAGATTTACTTGTCAAGTAAATTTAAATTCAGCACTTTATATATGCATTGATTGTTGTTGTTAGTTCACTTTATTGATGGACACTCTGCTAGGATTTGATGGGCTTTTCACTTGACTGTCAATACGTTGCACATTTTATTTGACACGGAAAACTGTCTCCGACCGCTGAGCAGCACTCACGAGTTCTAATGAAGTTTTCGGCTCAATAAATTTCAGTTTAGGACCACTAAAAGCTTTTGCAGTCCTCCAACTACGTATATTTCAAATATGAAGTAAATTCACTTGGAAAATAACTGTATCAAATGGCGCATCCTGGTCTTCTTAAGCAGTAGAACAATTTGTAAGTTATTAAGCAGAAGAATCTCTACAATTTAATGCAAAAAAATATCGAGTTGTGCTGCCGTTAAGTGCGCATTCATTTTCAACACACGAGACTAGAACACAGGGTGCATCCTAAAATATTGCACACCTTTGTGTGCTTTCTGCTCTCACGACACATAAAGTAATTGAATACACGTCAAACTACAACGACATTTTAATGAACATTTTTGGCTATGCAATGTTCACGTTGACAGGCTTTCGCTCGGCTTTCCCCCAAAAAAAAAAGAAACACAGAGCACGAGATTGTCAACTGCCGCATCGAGGGAAATGCAAACAAATGTACTTTAGACAGAGCCCAATCTTTTGCCCCAGCTCGTGTCATGTTGTTTTTTGTCTGCCTATGCAATATTTACTTTTGGGGAAAGGCACAATGATGCAGCACTTCAGTCTACAGTGGCTAAACATGCTGCTTAGATACATATAAGAACAGTGAACAAAATGTGAATGGGTTAAACGTGTTAGCTTAAAAAATCATTGGCCAAGTTCTGAATTGATGAGGCATCCAATTAATTTTTACTTAAATATTTATTTTAAATAAATATTAGTTTCATAAGGCTTAGCTGAATTAGTTGACTTTTAAGTTAATTCGAGGAAAGCCAATTTCCTGTGATTTTAATTTATATTTAAATTTTGTGGAAATTTAGAATTGACCACCAATAATTTATATGCTTAGATCAAATATCAAGTAGCGATGAAAATTTTATTCTAATTAATTCTAATTCAAATTATTTTTTTTTCCACAAATATACAGAGCATTATTATAAACACAAATTTCAGAAGTATTATTATTTCAATAGAACAATTAAATAAGCTCTTATAAAATGTGTTCATTTGCATGAATATATATGTATTGAAAATGTAACAAATTTTGTCTTTTGAATTAGAAAGTGTGGCACATTTCAATTGCATATGGTAATTTATTCTGGGTGGAAAGTTTTTTCATTCTCTGTTGTTAAAACACCTAATGGTACGAGTATATTTTAATATCTGTAGATTAGTAGGGGGTGTCAAAGTATCAGAGATTGATTTTATATGGAAAGCAGAAGGAAATTGTTGTCTGTGCTCACAAGAATATACATTTTCAATTTTCATGTTTCATTTGACGGAATAAATTGTCAAACGTTTTTCACTTCTGCTGTCTACGCAAATACACAAAGGCATAAAAAAAAAATATATGTGTGTACATACACACACAATTCGATTATTTCTGTATTTCACCTGTGGCTTTGACTATCAATTGGCTATCGCAGAATCAAAAAAAAAAATGAAAATGGAATAAGGTAAAAAAGTATTTGTATTGTTCTTAGCTGTTGATTTTAAAAAGGAAACATATTGTATTGATATTGTTCTGTTCTTTTAAATTAAAATTGTCAACATGTGAAAGACATAATGAAATGGAGTTGCAGATGTGTACTTAAAATGTTAAATAAGTGTTCACTATTTGTAGGCCAATACACACTGTGCCCGTTTTCATTCAGGTGCTAAATTTACCACTGGAAATGAACATCTTTATAGTCACATAAATTCTTGCTATCAACACTCGAGGGGCAAATCCACATTTGTGTGCTCAAAGTGGGTCACACAACTGGCATTTTTCGGGTTTTCCTAAATATTATTGCAGGTCATTTCCAAGGCAAAACTGTTCACCATATGGCATGAGTATTGCACTTTTATCTGCCAACTATGTTAAGTAGTTGGTGGCGAATTTGATATTTGTTTTGTTCAGAGATAGTTTTCAACTCCCATAACTTTTCTGACACGGAGCCGAATTTCATGCGGATTGTCTGTCTGATTATGAATTTAAATTTAAAGAAAATATTATTTTATTGTTATTGTAACAAGACTTCACTGATTCACTTATTTACATTCCCCCTACTCCCTCTGTTTAACTATTTTATTCCTCAATACCAAAATGAAGTCAATTACTTAAGCAAACAATAAATAACTCATACGCAGAGTATGCCGACGGCATTTAAGCGTAACACGCTTTGCTGATATAGCCAAGTGGATCATAAAACATTCACAAAACATGAATTTTTTTTGGTTAAGCTAGCACACATTTCTCTTCACTTAAGAGCTGTCAGATTAACGAATGACTTGGATTTAATTTGATCTGAATAAATATACCAATTAAGAAAACATTTACTTTCTAACTTATATTTTTTATCATGCAGTTGAGTCATTATTAAAAGGAAGCAAACTAAATGAAGCCACTAATTAAAAACTAATCAAAAGCACTTTGATTGTCTTTTTGAATGTTCTGACCACAATCGTTTAATTATTTTATTTCAACTATCGACTGCTTATCAGTATACGCTCTGCTAAAGATTGTACATCTTTTTCTTGTTATAAGAGTAATGGAAAGCGTTTTTAGCTAAGAAAAAATTCAATTTATTTATAATCAATATAATTTTTATAGACTCTCGGTACAGGGTATCATATTGCTGCATCCACTCGAATGCAGCCATTCCAACTAGTTTACCATTGCAATTTATTTTATTTATTCTTCAAATATTTTCCATTTATTGGATGGCAACTTATTTGCTTTCACTTTACTCCAATTGTGCTGTTTTATGTACAGGATCTAAAATCAATTGTGGTTATGTCAACATATTTTCCCTTTCCTCTTTTCGCATCGCATAGCAGATGGAAATTTGTTGTACTTGTATTTGTAAAAATAAATATTTTGTATTTGTCTTTGAGCTTAAAAATAAATAGTTTACAGCAACAAGTTTAACGATTTCGCATTTAATACAATTACATTTATTGAAAAGCACAGTAAGCCATATAACATTTAACTTTAATTACTTATGGCCAAACTTCATCATAAAGTTGTAAAATTTACTCTGCTACTCGTAAAATAAAATATTGAATGATTTTGAGCAAGCTGTAAATGCAGCATTTTATGGTCTTTAATATGACAACTTAAAAGTTCTTCTTTCCATAATTTGTTGCAGCAATAGACAAATATGCAAATCTATGCAAATATCGTAAGCCCAACGGTTATTTTACGAGTATTTTACGGGAAGCCATAAAAAGGCAACAAATCACCGTGACAGGCGCCAAAGCAAACAAACTCTTGCTATCAGTTAAAGTCGACATCATCAATCTTTGGCTGAGAATCCGCTGAGTGCATGACCCAAGCAATTCACAAGTCGGTATTTTGCTTAGAGATTGAATACTGACTGCACAATAAGCTTTATCGTTGTGCGGAATTTAAAATCTCAATTTAATTTTATCATATTTATATCAAGCGACATCTAAATGCTTTTATTGTTCCCCATAGAAACATTTAATGTAACTAAGTTGACAAAGTGTGTGGAATCATGAGTGGAATTATCAAATTTATATAATATGTCTCCTTAGCATTATTCCTTTTCTTACAAATTAGGTACAAGTTTTTATTTAAAAATGGCAAAATTAACATGCATACACGTGTAGATTTATAATGTAAGACGTTATGTGTAATACATTGAGTTATCTTTAGAGCTGCTAAGTTCGCCCTTGACAGTAATTTAAACTTTTAATTCAGGCGCATTCATTAAATTCAAATTCGGTTTTGCCACATAAGTGAGCCGTCATTAAGGCAGTTCAAAAAGTTTATCTGCTTTTAATTTGCATTTACTCTGTGCATACTCTTATATGTACTTATGTATGTGTATACCTTCATATATATACCTACAAATGTATTAAAGTTAGTTCTGAACATTACTTGTCAGTTGCAGTCTGTAGATCGACACGGACGAAGAATTATCCTTTGAATGATGAGTTTGTTTGTGAGTGTGACGTATTTAATCTGTCAACGTATTTATGCCTCTTAATATGTGGCCGTAATCTGCTCGTAAATATTAATTAAAAAGCTGACAATGCCAGACATTAATTGTTTCTGAGTTTACATCAATTGCTCTAGTTTAATGCAAGTTAATAAAGTAAAAATGTTATAGTCAGATCTGATCGACTTCCAGATGATATTTAACTATTTATTTAAGGGAACAAATGTAGGCAAACTAGATCTTTTTTAAAATTATACAGACTACACTCTTAATATCATGACCTTTAATAGTTTCATTATACCCTTTCAATTCAAGTAGCTATAGGAACAGGGTATATTAATAAACTGTTACGGGCATCATCAATCAATACTCGCAAATACCTACAAACGTTTATGTATATATGCTATAAGCCTTTTTGATTTCACGTTCTCTGAAATTCGTCCTTTCAGCTTAATTAATTGAACTGCTCTTTGCTTTCGACTGGACTCGGTGCAAATGGTTTATTTACCCCGCAAAATCTCAGATAAGTGGCTTTTAATGAGTTTTCATTATTGCCAGAACGTGACAGTAATAACAACAAAATTAACTTCATATGCTCAAAATATGAACAATTTACGCTATTAAATATTAAAATATTAACAATCATGCCAACTGCATTCTTAAATTTGAAATCAACGCTCAGAATTAAAACATTTCGATTTTGAAATTTACTCTCATAAAGAAAAAAGATAATATGCATCAAGAATAAACAAATTTTTATAGTATTCTGCACATAAAAATGCACTATTGGAATCAAATAAAAATAAACACTACAATCAGATGATATCAATCACAAATGGAAACTGAAGAAAAGAAGAAATGATAAGAGCCTTAGCGCATTGAAGCCTGAATTTATTGCATTTTTATTCGCCTTGTACCAGCACAAATCATAAATAATGATGATGGTGATGGTGACAACAACATGGCCATCATAATAATTCAGATAGACAATAAATTGTGGAGGCCCAAGTACTCCAAGCAAAACGCCATTAAAGTTGCCTGAGAAGATTCAGACAAGCAGATGCGAGGCAATTGTCAAGGGAAATAAAAATAAATAAGTAAAATAATGTTTCAAACTCTCTTATACTTATTAAAAATTGGTATTGAATTTTAATTTTACACATCTTGCATCTATATAAGTTATCTCTAGATAAAATAGTAAAACATATGTTGCTGTTAGGAAAGATGAACTAATTTCATCTAAGCACATAATGTCTGACGATAATCTTCGATTAGTAAGTGACAAATATCAACAGAAACATATATCGTAAGCCTCTTAGATTTAATCCCATTTGCTACATTTGTGAGATCTGCTAAACAAGCTCAAGGGATTCCAATGGCATTTCAGCTGCACACATTGTCATTTGTTCATTGAAGTTAAGTTGTTGACACGTTGAGGCCACATTGTGTGTACACAGGAGTCATCAGGATGTCGTAACCGAAATCCAAATCTAATTACATTCAACCTAATTGACATTTGATTGAAGGCACTGATATTGAGGACAATTGAAACACAATTCCTCTATGTGATTGTAGGTTACTCAAATTGCTAGAGTAAAACAGGAATGCAGTTATGACATGCTGACTTTTATTAAAGACAAATTCCGTAACAAGATCTAAGCGAGGGTTGAATGGGACATGAATTCATTTCTATCCTCGTCAGTCTTTAATTTAATTGCTAGATTAAATTTTTCTAAAATTCCCAGTCTGATAAGTGTGGCAACAATTCATATCCGCGCTGTTGCATCCAGCATATTTAGTGTATTTACTGTTTACTTACTCACTCTTCAGCTAAGGCAACCAACGGCATTTTCTCTCCGCTCTGTGCATACTTAATTAGGTGCAATTTAGTTACCCTCCATGACCTCCATGTGGTCCTGGGACTACTTCCCGTAGGAATCGCATACATAATAAATAGTGGGGTTTGTGGCGGGTCAACTAATAAAATTAGTCATGCTAATTAAATACTGTGGCAAGACATTCTTATAAGAGAATGCAATCTATTTAGTAGAAAGTAAAATACGAAATAACTCAGATAAGGAGCACAATTTACAATAAAGCTAATCGACAAGTAGCCAACAAATAAACGCTTATCACAGCTTTCACTTGAAGTCCATAATTATGCCACATTGCAACGAAAAATCATGTTCACAAATGTTACTACATCCTGTTCATTCAACTACAATGGGCTCGAGGAATTCGCCAGTAGGTAAATTAAAAACTGCAGTCAAGTCGCTCGACAACTCATATTAATAATGAATATTCCCATGAAAGCTCAGACACAAAGGGAGACACTGGCTCCAGGCAAAGGGACAATGCCTTGCCATTGTCTGGGCACTGCAGAAAAATAGCAGGAAGCACCGCAAAAATATGTAAGAAATTAAATTGACAGTGATCGGCTTGGGGATACCCTGCACTGAGTGGAGTAACCCTAACTTTAGCTATACACTGGATGTGTTGAACTGGGTATAGAAAACAAAAATCAACAAAGTTCAGCAATCGCCCCGAGTATTTACAACAATTCATTGAGACCTAAAGCATAAAGTAAAACAGTCAACCGAGTGGGCTAAATATGTTCTGCTTTGAAAATTTTTAATCAAGTTGCTGGAAATCCTGCTGGACTTGTCCTGTCAGACAGCCGACAGTCGACAGCCAGAGTATCAGTTGGACAGCAGAATGTGGTCACAACCTGTGACTGAAGTTCAACTGTCTATTCCCTTTTCTTTTATTAGATTCCAGTTTGTGGCCACATTTATTTTCCTTTTACTTGCCAATAGTTTCGTTGTGTAAATATGAGGCGGACAAAGATAAATAGGGACAGGTCAGACAGATAGGAGGGATGACCATGGTCATCATTCACCTGTCTGGGCCATCTTTCTGACCACTACCAACAGCAGACAGCAGCCCAAGCCAGCAGCAGATGCCTGAGGCTACCAAAGTAATTTTACAGTTTCCAGAAGAAGTTGGAGTTTGGAGTTTGCTTTGAATGTGTGTCGAGGACTTTACAAATATGTACCTGAGACAAATTGCTCGCAAAAGTAAATAATATGACAGCCCAATTCCGTTGTGTGAGATCACAAATTATTGTTCAAGTAACGTATATATTTTTTTATAATTTTACTTCAGTTTAAATTGAAGCAAGGTCGAACTGCAACTGTGCCCCAATACGACACGGTCACGCCTTAATTAAAGTCAAAAAGTTATTTTAATTTAAAATTAAATTTTTTATAGATGTGACCATTCATTAAAATATATAATTTTAATTTAAAAAAATATTTCATCATATTTGAATTGTCAAAATTGCAGACCTACTTTTAGTTGATTGCAAATAATACATAGAAAATTACTAAGGTAAAATTTGACCACAGTTCCTAAGTTGGCATCCAACTGGATTGCTCGACTCTCTTCCTGTCTGTGCATAATTCGTGTGTCTAACTTTGCCCTGGTTGCTGTTGTCTGGTTAGCGTTTTTACAGCTGAAACCCTGAAAGGACCTCAACCGTTGGCTGATAAACTTTCAAATTTGCATGCTAATGAATGCCGCGGATTCCCAGGATTGCCGTGAACTTTTTAACCTATGCTGTTTGAGCTCTCTGCTCCAGAATCAGTATGCAGAGGGTGTGGTGTTGGAGGCTGATGTAACCCACATCACATAAACTAAAATGGCGGTGCGATGTCGATGGGACCTATAAACAATTTTTTCCAAAAGATTACACAACATAACAACAAGAAGCTTCAGCAATTTGTAAGTTTTTGCATTTGAAATTTTAAAGTGTCAGTTTTTCAGTTCTAAAATTGTGGTAAAAAAAAAAAAATTTACTTCTAAATTTATTCAATCTAAATCAATGTTATATAATCTCTTTTCCTATTATATTTTCGTATGATATAAGAGAATTAATGTTGAAAAAAACACCTCAAAATGTCGCATCGATTTGAACTTTATTGCTGTTTTTGATTTATGGCTTTCAACCACAGATTGAAATTGAAGTACTGCCAACAGATGTTTCAATTGCGAGAACTTAGCTCTGTATTGATATTGTTTTTGTAGCTGCAATTCAACAATTTATTGGTTACTATTTTGTTGAGCTTTTGCTGCAGTTAAGCATCGATAACGACCTTTATTTATCGCCATTCGCATGTATTTCATTTTTATTCGCACAAACTAATTGCCAGTGGGTCAGATTTAAGTGAATTTCCTTTTTAAATTGCCATTCAGCTACAAATTCAATTACACAATAAGTTGAATTAAAAATATTGAACACAAGCAATAAACACGATAAGCTAAGAAATTTTCACATCATTTTATTCACTGAGAATGACAATGTATAAAAGTCTACGTAGAAAATAAAAGTGTCAGTTGTGTGCGAAAAATCCTTAAAATCTTGGCTTATGCAAATTTTGTGTGCTCGGTTGACTAGATATGCTTCTGGCATATGCTGCGTATGAGTAATTTATTGCAATGTTTTTTTTGCTGTCTTCGTGTCTTGAAAAACTAATATTAATGACTCGGCACAATTTTTGGATAAAGTTTCAATATAAAGTCAGTTTTTATATGATTTGTTTTTGTTATCACACAGATAACACTCTAAAAAGAAAACCGAAAGTGCTTAGGCTTAGGATAAGTCTTAAAGCCTCTATTTAGCTTTGCATCAGTTTAACTGTTGGCTAATGCCATTCACATTTCCCCTTTCAAATTCAATTACCGCATAGAATATAATGGTGACTTCCATCTTATAATGGATTTTGCTTTGAAACGTGAGTGTAAAGGGAGAAAGTAAATAGAAATTTGCTTTGAAATTTAATAACACGATTATTTACTCTGCAAAGAAGCTGGTGAAAATGAAAAAAAGAGCTTAAGAAAAAGGTTGGTTCAAAAAACATTAAACCTTTAAAATATTAAACGATCAAATGACGTTTTTTTAATTTAAAGATTGGAAGGGATAAAACAAACCCACTATTTGGATTTGATTTGTGTTACTGCATATGATTATAATTTAAATACATTGCAAAAAGGGATCTATGGTATGTGTACACTTGATTTTGTCAACCAACCAAAATATGCTCGTCAAGCTACAAATAACCAAATAAGCAATCTTCTTTTCCCTGAGTCATGTTTGCAGCATAAGCATAATCAATGGTTTGAAACTGTAACGGATTCTGGATTTTGGCAACTTTCAAGGGTTTTTTTTTCAACATTTCTGCATCATTAAGTAGCTGAGCAAGTTGAGAATATGCTAATAACTGGGAAGACACCACACACATGAGCTTGCAAACGCCTTCTGAACTACACAGCAAGATGCGGCGTTGCGTATACGCCACGTGGCGTGTAAAGAAACAGTTTTGTATCTTTTGTAAGTAAAACAATGGCGTAGCTCTTAAGCACCATGGCCTTATGTGTGGATTCAAGGATAGAGCGTTTAAATCTGCATACGGAAATTTTCATAAAACCCTGACTTGAGGAAAGCCTTTTGCGAATTTATTTAAAGTTTGTTTTTCAATGAGAAGGCTGCAGTGCATGTATTTTGGGTTTAAATAGGAAAATATGAAAAAAATCTGCCGTATTCAAAGCGAAGCCATTAGATAAGTGCGAGATTTTGTTTTTGATTGTAAATGAAACTCAAATTGTGAAATGAAGTTCAAATTGTAAATTACATAGAAGCTTTACAATTTGATCGAATTATTGCGCATTGAAACTATTATCCGGCTTAGAAAAGCTTTACTTGAACCTATATTGATTAATCACTTTTGTGACAGTTTAATTCTAATAAACTAGCAATAAACTGAGCTTGGTGTATGCTCAAAGTCTGCATTCATTTAAAGACAAAAGCCAAGATTGAAAATGGGAATATAAGGAAAGATTCAAGCATGGACACTGAGATAAATTGTTAAGCATATTTGGGGTGGGGCTCTTCAACTATCCATGATATAATCTTCACATATGTTACATTGTCTTGCGTTGCCAAAAGAAGACATGTGTCTTATTTGCTTGCCTGTCAAGTGCGGTGTTTTTGGCACTGAAACTATGTGAACGAGAAAATAGAGAACTGCAACATGTACAATCATCGTACATCAGAGTTATGGCAGCAGCTTTCTGAGTTAGAGCCAACATTTTACGAACTTTATTAGTGTCCTTTTCAATTACTACCTTTTCAATTATTACCTTTTCAAAGTCAGTGAAATCAGTTGATTTTCAATAAAATGTTGCTCTGTGAGTAAATTGGTGAGTCAGTTCAAAGAACGAAGTTTTGCTTAAATTTATAGAAAGTTCGTTGCGTTGAAGTGTTTAGAATGTTTCGACTAATTGTCATTGTCATCGTAAATAATACGAAGCTTAATAAAAAAATCGTTTTTGCTTTGTATAATTGGTTTTATTTCTCACTCCTTTTATTCAGTTTTCTCACTTACCAAGCAACAATTTAATGCACAGCAGATTCCATATTAATGATGATCTTAACACACACATCTAACCAAAGGTGGTAACAAATTGCCATTCAATGTCAATCAGAATCAGCATCTTCTCTTCCA
>JBAMBL010001873.1:0-14587 GCA_037043405.1 Drosophila subquinaria
TGGGAATGGGTCTGGCAACGCCGCTCAGCCCTCCCATCACAGTAATCGATAAGACGATAACTATCGAGCAGCTGGGTAAAGCTCGAGAGTTCTGATCGAGAGTCCGACGTGAATGGACTGGTTGGAGAAAAACCAAAACGAGGTTGCGAAACGACGCTCGCACAAACGACGAATACGAATTTAAACGAGTTACTTATTATTTAAAACTTAATCCATTAATTACATTATCTACAAATAAACATATTATAATAACTAATCACCGTGGATTTCCTTATTCCAATAAACCGAAGTCCACAAATATGGGGGCTCAACCTACAATTTTTGCATAAACGACGCGGCAAACAGTAGAACAAAAGAAAAACGACGTAAAACGAGTGTGTATTAGTGTGTGCACAGACAAGAATTACGAGGAATTGTGAAATTCAGAAACGACGCCAAGATGCCGCAACTCGTCGATTTTGAAAAAATACGCGAGGCGCTTAGAAATGAAAAGAAAAATAACATTGTTCTTTTACATAAATTTGTTTTCGAATCGGAAGGCGATAGAGATAATCGCAAACGTTTACGCAGCTTTGAAGGATTTGACAACATCGAGAGCGTGTACAATACGAAAGTGGATTATGTTGCAACGAATTTGACGAACAACGATCTTGCAATAATTTGCAATATATTAGGGCTGCAACATGACAAGGTCGATTTGACTGCACACATATTTCGCAATCTGATGAAATCTAATTTACTGGCGGACGCAAATGAGGAAGATGAAAACGAAGAAGACGATGAAAATGATGAAGACGAAGAAGACGAGGAACATGTCGACACGCATGAGACAGACAGAGACAACAACAGTGTGACAAGCATCAACACATTCAGAACAGCAGGAACAGACGAATTACCGAGCAACAAAAAGACGCAAACACACGCAAAAGCCAATACACAAAATGTTAGTGTAGAATCTGTGCAAAATGCAAACATGCCGACATCGAGGTTTGCTCTAAACTTTCGTGACATCGAAGATTCCATACGACCTTTTAGTGGAGATGATTCCTTACCAGTTGAGATTTGGATAAACGATTTTGAAGATATGGCTGCTGCAATGAATTGGGACGAATTACAAAAATTCATTTTTGCCAAGAGATCTTTAAAAGGAATAGCTAAAATGTACGTAATGAGTGAGCGAGGAATTAAGAACTGGCAAATGTTAAAAGAGTCATTAATCAGAGAATTCGAAACTCAGATTAATAGTGCACAATTACATAAACTAATGTGTGACAGAAAATTAAAGAAAGGGGAAAGTTTACAAGAATATCTTTTTAAAATGAAAGAGTTGGCATCACGCGGTTGTATTGAAAACAGTGCTCTTATGCAATACGTTATAGACGGAATAAACGATTTAAGTGTAAACAAATCCATTTTATACAACGCGAAAGATCTTAAAGAATTTAAAGAAAAAATAAAAAGTTATGAAAAAATGCGCGGAAAATCAGAAAATGTTAAAGGCAATGACGATAAATACAAGAGTGGACTAAACAAAAAAGAAAATAATGTGAATAAAGAAAATAAAGAGATGAAATGCTACAATTGTGGTATGAAAGGACATATGTCAGACAAATGTGAAAACAAAAGTAAGGGAAAAAAGTGTTTTTCTTGTAATGAATTTGGCCACATTTCAAGAGAGTGTTCCCTGAAAAAACAAGATAATGATTTAAATCAAAGTAACACGCGTAACATAACAGCTGATCATATTTCGATGTGCAAAGCCGTGCGCGTCCAAACTGAAAATTACGTTGCTTTGATAGACACCGGTAGCAAGTACAACATTATGTGTCAGAGGTCATATAAGAAATTAAAGAATGTGAGTTTAAGCCCAATTAGCGTTTTGCTCGTCGGTTTCGGTTCTCAAAACAAAGTGAAGCCTTTCGGATCATTTGTTGAAACGTTGAATGTGGACAATCAGCAGTTTAAAGTCAATTTCTTAGTTGTTTCCGATCAATTTCTAGATGTCGAAATAGTGTTGGGCGAAGATTTTTGTAAGAACGCTGAAATAAAAATAAATCGCGACGGCATAACAATTAAAGAACCCAATAACGATGATGACCCTGAAATGAAAATAAACTCAATAATGAAAATAGACGTGACAAATAATGATGAAACACCAATTGAAATAAATCCAGGAGCAAGCAACGGTGCCAAAAGCCAAGTTTATGAGCTCGTGAAAAACTATAAACCGGGAAATGGCAAGTCGACAAACGTGAAAATGAATATCGTGATTAAAGATGAAACTCCAATATATTCGCGACCGCGCAGGCTCGCATATTCCGAACGCTGCATAATTGACGATCAAGTAGACCAGTGGCTGAAAGACGGAATAGTTGAACAATCCGAGTCAGAGTTCACTAGCCCAGTGATACTGGTGAAGAAACGAGATGGTACACCGAGACTTTGCGTCGATTATAGAAGAATAAATAAGGTAATAGAACGAGATCATTTCCCACTACCACTGATTGAAGACCAGCTAGACCGACTTGTGGATGCGAAAATATATAGCACGATCGATTTGAAGAACGGATTTTTCCACGTTGACGTCGAGAAAGAAAGCCGAAAGTATACATCGTTTGTTACGCACAATGGGCAGTATCAGTTCTGCAAAGTCCCATTTGGTTTAACCAACTCGCCTGGTGTATTTCAAAGACACGTGAATGCCATATTCAGAGAGCTGACCCGCAGAGGCATCGCCATGCCATACGTTGACGACATCATTATACCTGCAAGAACCGAGGACGAAGCTGTGGCTAATCTCAAAGAAGTCTTGAAGCAATGTGAAGATTATAGTCTTGTACTAAATCTGAAGAAATGCCGTTTCCTGATGTCGAAGATTGAGTTTCTAGGACATGTTGTCGAAAATCAAACCATAAGTATTTCTGAGACGAAGACTAAAGCTGTCACCCATTTTCCTGTACCGAAAAACCAGAAGCAATTACAAAGTTTTCTTGGTCTTGTTGGCTATTTTCGTAAATTCATTTTAAACTTTGCAATTATAGCTAAGCCTTTGACAGACCTAATGAAACACGATGCCAAGTTTATCCTGAACGAGAAAGAGATCGTTTCGTTTAATACGCTGAAGAAACTGGTAACTGAGAAGCCGATACTGAAGATCTTTCACCCTCAGCATGAGACGGAGCTGCACACAGACGCTTCTATTGATGGTTTCGGCGCAGTACTACTTCAGAAATCGCCTGACGATGGATTAATGCACCCAGTGTACTACATGAGTAAAAAGACGACGGATGCAGAAAGAAAGTTCACTAGCTATGAACTGGAAATCCTTGCCGTAGTGGAGGCTCTACACAAGTTCCGAGTTTATCTCCTGGGCTTACACTTTAAACTGGTGAGTGATTGCAACGCTTTTACCAAAACGATCGACAAGAAAGACGTCTGCGCTAGAGTTGCCCGATGGATTCTCCTGCTCCAAGATTATGATTTCGACGTCGAGCATAGAGCTGGCACACGCATACGCCACGCCGATGCTTTGAGCAGATATCCAGTCATGATGATCTCCAACGATAGTATGCACAGCAAAATCAAGTATCTTCAAGCACAAGACGATGAACTGAAAGCAATTATAGATATCCTAGCTGAGAAGGACACGCACAACAATTACTTCATGAAATCTGATTTACTACACAAACTGGTTGATGACGACGAACTAATAGTAGTACCATTGGCTTTGCAACGCGAAATTATCAAGCAGGCCCACGAGAAAGGACATTTTTCCGTCAAGAAAACTAAGGAAATTATTGGAAAAGAGTACTATATACCAAAGCTCGACGACAAGATTCAACGACAAATACGATGCTGCATTCCATGCATAGTTTTAAACCGCAAGCTTGGTAAGAAGGAAGGAGAGTTGTATCCGCTGCCAAAAGAAGAGGCGCCATTGCAAACTTTACATATTGACTTCTTAGGCCCTCTTGAGTCAACACATCGGCAATACAAGCACATCCTTGCAGTCATTGACGGTTTCACTAAGTTCTGCTGGTTGTACCCAACAAAGACGACTTCAGCGAAGGAGGTAGTTACGAAGCTGCAAGCACAAAGCACAACGTTCGGGAATCCTGTCCAGATAGTCTCCGACAAGGGATCCGCTTTTACATCTGAAGAGTTTAAACAATACTGCAACGAAGAGAACATAAGACACCACGCTGTAACAACGGGCTTGCCACGTGCGAATGGCCAAGTCGAAAGACTCAACGCAATCATAGTATCGGTATTGTCCAAGCTATCCATCGATGACCCAAGTAAATGGTACAAGTATGTTGAAAAGGTGCAACAAACCATTAACTCAACGTTCTGCAGAAGCACTCACATGACGCCGTTTGAGTTACTTGTTGGCATAAAAATGCGAACCAAAGATGACATTCAAATCAAACAACTTATTCACGAAGAGATGATCCAAAATTTCAACGACAATAGAGACGAACTACGTAAAAACGCCAAGCAACAGATCCTAAAGGTTCAAGAAGAAAACAAGAAGTCCTATAACTTACGACGTAGACCTGCATCAGCGTACAAGGTCGGTGATCTTGTCGCAATCAAACGCACACAGTTTGGTGGTGGACTGAAGCTGAAGCCCAAATATTTAGGTCCATATCGTGTCTCTAAAACTAAGGCGCGAGACACCTATGATGTAGTAAAAGATGCTTATTTCAACGACGGTCCCAGGTACACATCCACCTGTGCCGAATATATGAAGCCATGGGTTCCTAACGACGATGATGACGACGACGCATTCGAGACGAATGCATAGAAGGATGGCCGAGTTGTGGGAATGGGTCTGGCAACGCCGCTCAGCCCTCCCATCACAGTAATCGATAAGACGATAACTATCGAGCAGCTGGGTAAAGCTCGAGAGTTCTGATCGAGAGTCCGACGTGAATGGACTGGTTGGAGAAAAACCAAAACGAGGTTGCGAAACGACGCTCGCACAAACGACGAATACGAATTTAAACGAGTTACTTATTATTTAAAACTTAATCCATTAATTACATTATCTACAAATAAACATATTATAATAACTAATCACCGTGGATTTCCTTATTCCAATAAACCGAAGTCCACATGTATGTATGGTATTTACATATCGAAATATCTAAGAATAATTCATAACTCATAAAACCGCAAGAATCGTTTCAATTGCTTTTTGGACTCATTAAAATGCTGACTAAGTAACTCATATGATGAAACGAAAGGACGAAAGATAGAAGAAAAGTGTCTATTTCAAGATTCTCAGCCAGAGTTGTTGTCGATACTAGAAGTTTACAACTTTGACGGCGGTGGAGTCAATTTAATCAAAGCCACAGCAGCTGCCATAAAATTAGAAAGCATGCGAGGTCGGTCAACCGATGACAATAAGTTCAGGACCAGGACCAGGATCAGGGAAGGGGACCAGGGTAAGGCTGAATGCACGTAAATCCTTCAGCTTTGCCGGCGTCGCTCAGTTGATTAATTCCCAATTTTATTTGGCATTTTTATGAGCAACTGCAGCCGTAAGCGACTCTCGGTTCACGGTTCACAGTTCACGGGCTCGAACTCGAACTCGTTCTCGTATGACAGGTCCAAGACTTCGCTGGCAACTTTCGTCATTGCGAGTATGTTTTAAGCTTTCGAGTGACTTGGCCAGAAACAACTGGGCATTTAAGGCTAACAGAAAGAAGTAAGGACGCTCTGATCAAGCAGGCACAACTAACCGTGCAAAACTGCCAAGATCTACAGTGATGCCAAAAAAAAATAGAAACGACACTTCTTTGAGATATATTTAGGGTATTCAGAAACTCTAATATTTGTGTTATGTGGCAAAGTGTTAAATGTTGTAATGACAACAAACACACAGAAAAAAGTATATCACACCAAACATGCCCTGGGGTATGTATACAAAATTCGTCGTATTGAGACAAAATTTCAAAAGGAGAAAGGTTGCCAGACTGTTAAAAGTATCTAACGAAATAAGGTCACACTGAGGTTGGTATTTGTATTGGTTGTAAAAGTAAAAAAATGTTCTTGGTCCGGTGGCTCTACGGTTAGAGTCGCCGACCTGTCAGAATTAGAATTATCAGTTAAATAACTAGGGTTCGAATCACACAAATTACAATTTTAGTGATTGTCCCTTAGGACAGATTTTAAATTTAAATATAGAGATGCAAATTATTTTAAATTATTAAAATGGATTTTTTACAGTTTCAAAAGCATTAAAAAAGACAAGAGTAGGAGAGGGTGAAACCAAACGCATGAGCTAAAACGAAATAAAGAGAATGCTTGCTTTATACAAAACAGCTGTTCATTGAAATTTAACTCAATGATATCATAAATACGACAACAGAAACTTAAAAAGGTCACACAATAGCTACAGTGTTATCAGTTTGCCACATAACACAAATATCATAGTTTCTGAATACCCTAATTAATTTTTATATTTTTTCGAGAAAATTCTTTCTTTTTTTTTTTTTATCAATATTCGACTTTAGTGCTGTCTATTTTCAATGGCAAGATGTTGTGTAAAATTTAGGGGTGTTGATATTTTTAACCCATTTTCGGCAAAAATTGTAATTTTCAGACCGTTTTTTTCATGTTAACCAACGTATTCAAATCCAAATGAAAAATTAAGAAAATTATAAAATCCAGAAAATGTTTACTCTGGTAATCCCATATTTAAAAATTAAAAATTTATTTTAAATTTAATTTTAAAAATACTTAAGTTTAAGAAAATGTGAAAGAAATGTGGTTTCTATTGAAAAACTCACTACTTTTTCGTGTATCGTTTTATCAATATTTAGTCTGTTGTAAAATTGTAAAATTGAATTGAGCATCTACCGATTGTATTTTCCGTTTGTGGAATTGCCTTCTTATATTTATTATTTTAATTATTAAACATTAATTCCTTATTATACCTATAATGGCTTCTAAAAGCAAGAGTATTAGCTACCAGGTCAACCTTTTACCTGTTACAAACATGATCACAAAATCATTACGCCCTTTTGAGTCCATTTGTAATATCCTTTTATTATAAAAGGCAGAAAACAAACAAAGACTCACTTGGCTCTCGAAACCAAAGGCGAAACCGAAACCGAAACCAAACTGAGCCGAACCGAGAACTGATGCGTCAAAGCGTCAAACGTGCCCAAAATTGAGGAAAAGTGGAGGAAAAAGCGATACTTTATTTTACCATTAATCGTAAAAATTGCTCATTTTATTGCTTTCAAAGTGTGTTTTTTTGTTGTTGTTTGGGGTGCCTCGCTGACATCGCTGAGAAAGTTTGCATGTGCCGCCTGTGTGGATAGATTCCTAGACTTCGTAGCCGGAGCGTGAAGAGAACCGATGCGTGAAGCAGTCACAGAATAAGGCAACAAAAGAGCGAAAGGAAACCAAACCAAACCAAACCAAACCAGACAACGACAGCGACAGCGAGACAGACAGAGACAGACAGAGACATCCTGTGCCTGGCATATCAAGCAAACCAGGTGGCCTCCATCAGTCCCTCAAATGTCTATGTTAAATGCTATGCATAAATCAGCGTATTGTCTCGAATACTCGTATGCATCCTCACTGACATAAATACATAACGTATTTGCTTGAGTATGTGCTTGATTTATATCTACAAAGTTTAAGGGCATAATACTCCAGTGTTATTTGATTTCTTTGATATACAATGTGATATTAATGTTCGATAATGAGCGTATAATTATTATTATGATTCCAACTGATGAGAAAATCTCATTTTCTTTAGAAATTCAAGATCATTTATAAAATGTGGTTTATTCATTTACGAAATATCACATGAATTCCAAATTTATTATTTATTTGATAAAAATATATAATACAAAATTGATTATTACATTATTTGCAACCAATTTGTAGATGAATTCGTAAATTTAATTGCCATTAAGCTTAATGGACTTTATACACAGTTTACAGTTCAGTAATACCTTCTGTGAATGACAATTAAATAAGTTTGTAAGGTTAACACTTTAAAGCTTTTGCTGATTGAGCTGCTTAAAAGTTATTTAATAATTAAATTAACTCATAGTGTATTCAATGAATATTGTTGTTACTTCAAACATAATTGGCTCTAAAATCACATCAAAACTTTATTAATCTGGTATATGAAGTCTAAAGTCTTTAATTATTTGCAATACTTTTCATTATTTTATGAATTATGTAATTCAGTTCCTTATTTAACCCATTTATACCCTATTCAGCCCATTTTGAATTGGTTTAATTTTAAATCCCGTTAGTATTGAATATTTGTTTTCTCTCGTGCTATTTTTAGCTGCAGTTATTAAAAGATTTGACTAATGCGGAAAGCTTTATTTAAATTTGACGAGATCTCAGTGTTTTTGATAGACATGCGACTGAACGAAAATAAAATGTTTGGCATTTTAAAATAAGCCAGCGTTCTCTATTTACGTCTCAATCAATATTCAAGGCTTATCTTAAACGAAATTTATAGAAGAAGAATTCTGCTCATTTGCTATTTATAATTTAATCAATATTTAGCACCTTGCCTTTCACTGATTGAGCTGCAAATTGGCCAGCCAAATGTATTTTGTTTGTGTTATTGGCAGCAATTAGAAACCGTTGTCTCAATTCAACTATGGAATCTACTTGAACACCTCGACTAGATACATAGACATCGAGATATTCTTGTGTGGGGAATAAGTACAGCAATATTTACACATTAAAACAAACAGCTGCAACATTTTTGAATATTCTCTATTTTTTCATTGTTTGTTTTCTTGTTTTTTTTTGTTTTTTGTTTTGCTTTATTGAAGAGGCACATAAAGAAAATAGCCCCAATAAAAAGGAAGAACGAGAAAAGGCGAATGAACCTAAACAAATTTCATGGCGGGGCCTTCCACGGAACTGGGATTCCAACTCCCCGGCTGAAGTTCAACCTTCGTTGACGCTTCCTCTCCTCATCCTCATCCTCCCCCTCCGTCTGGGTGTTTTTCTCAGCCACAGTTATTACTCATTTACAGACATTTGGCCCACGTTTACTTTATGCTAGAGGAAGCAGGGACGAGAATTCGGATGGAGATGGAGGCGGGGATGGGGACGGGGGCACCTTTTGTTATTTGCATTGGACTACAAAATGAGCAGCAGGGAGCAAAGAAAAAGTTTCAAATCTTTGAATGAATTTAATATTCACAAAGTATGAAAAATACTCGGAGGCAAACTTTGCTAACCGGCGAGGGTTTTTTGGAGCTCCCAACTTCCATTTCCATTCATTATCATCATCAGCAGCATCATCATCATTGTCAGTATAATCATCATCATGACTGGTATTATCTCAGTCAGCCCTCGACATCAACTTCATGTCGTCGTATATGATTTCCGGATTATGTTTATTAATATGCTTGTATAATAACTTTTGCCCCTTTTTATCCTCCCTGTTCCCACTCCTCACATTCTCCTTTCGCCTGCCACTTGCCAGGTGGCAAACATATCGACACCCTGAAAGTTACAATTTGTTCACATTTTAATTGCTTCTCCTGCAGGAACAGAGAAAGAAAACACACAGAGAATGAAACAGGGTTACTCCAAAAGAAGATTTTCAAATGAATTTAAATTTGAATCTTTCGCTTATTGGATTAACAATTAAATGCACTTTCTTTCAGTTAATTCATTAATACTCGTATGTGAATTTCTTGCTTAAAATTTTGTTGTGACTTGTGTTATAAATATTAATATCATTATTCGCATTCAAATTCTATTCTTAAATAAGAGGTTCGGTTCGAAAATCTAAAATTATTACAGTTATTCATAAACAATCTAAAAAAAACTAAAATAATCAGAAACAATCAGAAAAAATAAAAAATTATCCGAAATACTCAAAAAGATTATTTTGATTATTTTTGATTTTTTCTGATTATTTTTGAATAATTTCAATAATATTAGATTTTTTTTATTTTTTGTAATCATAATCATTAAAAAATGGGGAAAACCGAAAATAATCGTATTTATCTAATTCTAAATAATAATCTAATTACTAATGTTTATGATTACTAATCATTATTTAACAGGTATGGTTCAAACCAAACTTATCATTGTAATCAGCACTAGCATTAGAAATACCATTAGAAATATTATGTATAATTTAAAAATAATTATTTATTTTTAGAGTTTTTTCAATAAATACAATTTTTTGTTTTGGAAAATAATACCCCACTTTTTCTACAAAGTTGATGTAAAATTAATATACTTTTGAAGCGGAAAGAGGGCTTAAGTCTGAAAGAAACTTGTCAAAGAGCATGTAAACCTTCATTGTCCTCAAAGTCGTTTTGACCAAAGGATAGTGGCCATTTTACATGGCGTCCCAATTGCCAGGCAGCACTTTACTTGGCTGAAAGCCACAGCTTGATCTTCGCAAGGTGAATTCAAATGACGAGAGAGGAGAGCTCAGGTTGAAAAGCCATTTGCAAAAAGGTTTTCAAAACCGTTGACATCACGTCTGATTCGTGAGTGGCAACGAAAGGAGTCAAAAGGAAGTTCGCGTGACACAGCACACGGATCTGAGCCAAAGTGCAATCCAGATGGCCGAGTGAGTGCTGGGTTGGCTTTAATGTGGCCAAAAGCACATTAACAAGCGTTTAATAAAGCTTAGTCTTTGAACCGTTCCATGGATTCTCACACCGACTGAGCAGAGGACATTAAAAGAACATTAAAGCATATCAGGATGCCGAACGCATCCGTTCGTTGTTATTGCTGTATATTAAGCGAATTGTGAAATGGCTAAATTCAATGAAATATGTATTAACCTTTAATCAAGGCAGACAGACAGACAGACAGAAGGACAGGGCAACATCGCTCAAAGCATATTTTATTACACATTTCACCGGACAACGTTGCGTATGTGTGATGCGATGTGATGTGATGTGATACATGCTATGCTTGATTTATTTCAACTTGTGCTCAGGCTTCCAATAATCAGAATTATTCGATATCAGGTCAGTGCCTGAATGCTAATTGCCAAGCCAGACTGCATGGCATAAGATTGGATTCTATGGAATTAAATAAAATAGAATAATACAAACAATATGTATGGGCACAAGTCAACATATGCATGTACATATGTATATACATACTTATTGTAATGCGAATGAATACGTGAATAAGAATGCGAGACAGAGAAGACAGGAAACGACAATTTGTCGAACCTTTTGTTGTTTCTATTGAGACTTTATGGCTTTGCATATTTGAGCGCAGCTTTTATTAGATTTGTCCAGTCTGTTTCAGTCAGTCATAATCTGATTTCATACGCAATTTATTTGTCATTTTTTTGTACTCGTAGTCTGACAAATTCCCCAGTTTGTTGAGTAAACAATAAAGATGATATATGTGCGATAAGAGTTACAGCAATTGCTCATCGCTATGTCTTTTCATTTCGGATTTTAAAACCAATTTACAGAGCTGCCACTTGTTGCGCAGTTTCCATTCGAAGTGTTTATCGCTGACGTCTTATGAGCCCCATTCTTCTTAACAGTTCGGGGAGTGGCTTCGGTCAAGTGTTGGCTCTAGATATTTAACTGTCTGGCACTTTTGGCATCAACACTTTGTTTGAGCGTGACAATGGCCAGCCAAGGCAACTTGCCAAGTTTCAATGTCAGGGTTGTGTGACTGAACTTCTCATGTTCGCCAATTTGTTCCTTCCATTACATTAATTTGCTTTCTTTTCTAAAGAGGGGCAATGCCCGAGGCTCGTATATCCATCAGGCTGCTCAAATATAATGTTGCGTGAAAGGAATTTAAGTCAGTTTACTCGTATGTTTGTGCATTGTAAATATACATACAAGCATCTATTTATGAAAATACAAAAATGTATATCATAGATTTTATTTGAAATACTTTTATGGCATTGAACTTGAATTGAATAAATGCAATTTTTGATTTCAAATATTGATTAATTAAATTTTGACGAACACAGATAATTTTCAATTTAGAGGATATGTTGAACATTTGTTTAGTTTTATGAATGCAGCATTAATGTTTATAGATCTTGTTGTTTATAGATATTTTCAGCCTTTCTACAAAGAGAAATATTCGGGACTTAGGAATTAAATTAAATCCAAATTAGGTCAAAAGTTTGGTGATCTCGGATTATCCTAAACTGAGTACGATAGTCTTAAAATATTTTAATCATCAAAGTTCTTTTAAGAATTTTTTATTTCAATAACGCTTAATTGCCAATTATTCAGGCATGCCACAGAAATCTCTTCCACTTGAATTTCACGTCAATTTTATTTTTCCGTGCCACAGTCCAATCACCGGAACAATTTTGAGCGAGATGAAATCGTCGCTCAATTCACTGGGATCCGATGCCATGAGAATAATGTCACATTTATTGTCCGAATTTTTGAATTTAGAGTTGTCGAGTAACTTTTATTGTTTGCCACGCCAATAACTTTTAAATTTATTTAAGCTATACAATATCAATTATTATATAAATAAATTAAATAACATTAATTAAAGAAGAAATAAAATAAAATCCATCTATTCTGCAATGATAAACTTAAAAAAGTTGCTAAACAAACCCTTGGGAAATTTAATCTGAGAAGGGGCCAACCCTTAGCAGCCTAGCTCGAAAAGGTTGGTGAACCTGCTAAAAACTATAAATCATACGAATTTCTGTGGCACGGAGAAATTTTCAAAGTGGAATTGATTTTCTCTGAATTCGCTTTCACTAGTGATTTCTGTGGCATGCCTGATTATTTTTATAAGAAACAAAAAACTTACATAAATTTTAAGCTTGACTTGTAGACTTTTATTTACTTTTTAGATGTGAATAGTAATTATTATTATATTTAAATAATAATAATATGGATAAAGCTGTATACATTAAATTCGATTACAGACCAGATAGATCTGCTTGTAATTCTCAGCTTCTCTTTTTTTATTGTAATATAGTTATCATTATATGTTGGCTCTGACCGCTTGGTAATTGCTTATCCCAAAATCCGCTTAACCAAATTATCAACATAATTTGACACTGGCCAGATAGCTGAAAACCAACTGAGAAATAAAAGAGAAAATGATATACAAAACAAAAAAAAGAAACAGATTTCTAAAAGTGTTGAAAATTTGCAAAGGCATTCAAGGAATTAATCTAATCGTTTGCTTATTGACTACACGACAGTCGACAGTCGACTATATTGACTATCCCCTCCAGTCCCCTTTCAGACAGACTGTCTGTCTGGCTGTCCTACTGTCTGCCTGATTTAGTGTTTTCTTATGCGACCAAAGCGGCTTTCTCTCTCTGTGTGTGTGTGTGTGTGTCTGTGTGTGTGTGTGTGTCTGTGGGTGTGTGTGTGTCTGCTTTGGCAGTTCATTTTGCGCTGCTCTTTGAATTTCTTCGTGTTTGCCTAAGTAGCTTTTACTTGGGCATCGTTTCGAACTTGGCCAAAATGAAAATGCGAGGAGTCCTTTGCCTTCGTCTTTGCCTCTGCTCCATTCACAGTTGTTGTTTCCTAATGCTAGACTAATGTGCTTGTATTTACTTAAACGCACAATCCACTCAACACTGAGGGAAGTGGAAGCATTGTCCTGCTGCCACATTAGCGCCGCACTTCACTTTTTGTTGTGCCCATCGACGCTGATGAGCAGCAAATTGAATTTTATTGACTTGATTCGCGGCCCACAGACGCATTTCATTTTTATTTGCCTGACATTTCTGACCATTTGCGAGCATCCTGGCCAGCTTTCGCCAAGGCTCTTGTATACACAATAAATTGATTTCAGATTATCATTGCATAATAAAATGACTAAATCCGCGCAGCGTCCTTCGGCCGAGCCAAGACCAAGGCCAAGGCTGGCCAGGACAGCAGGCGGCCCTCAACACTCAACAGAAGTTTTAATGAAGCGTATTAAAATTTAATTAAATAACAATTTGCTCAAATGTAAATAAACACGGCGATGCTTATGTAAAGTGAGAGAAACAGCCACACACACACACACACACACACACACACACAATGGGAAAACCTGGAAAAGGCAGGGAGGAAGGAAGGGAGTTGGAAATCGGCTAAAAGGAGGCGTCTCCTGAACTGTCATGCCAACGCCCCGTGCGGCGAACTTTGGTCATTAAATTAAGTGCACAAGACGAAGATGTGACGAGCGAGAGAAGCCAAAAGCCGACGATACTAACGACAACCACGTCGATGATGCTGACAACAAACGCTCATGAAGCGCTGAAATTGTTGACTGTTGCTGTGGTCGTGCCACGCTACAAGTAGCAAGTGGCAAGCAGAAAGTGGCAAGTGGCAAGCAGAAAGTGGCAAGTAGCAAGAGGCAAGCGAAAAGCAGGTAGCCAGTATAGGCCAAGGGAGCATCATAAACGAGGGCTGTCCAGCACAGCTTGAGATCATTTCAATCCATCTGATCAGCAAGTTTACTATTTATCAAAGGAATGTAAGATCGTTTATTCCTAAACACAATATTATCATAGTGATTGTCTAGCTCAACTTGAGATCATTTCAGACAATAGGCTTTTATTTGTAAAAGAAACTCAAGTAATTCTAAACCAAACATTGCTTGATTT
>JBAMBL010001874.1:0-16519 GCA_037043405.1 Drosophila subquinaria
TAACTAAAATCACATTACGCCTGATATTACATTTGTTCTTATTTTTTTTTAATTTTAAATTTAATTAACAACGCCAAGCATGTATAAATATTTGCAAAAAAATGCAAAAGCGTATACTCGGAAAAATAATAAGAAAGAAATTAGATAAAATGAAAATTAATTGCGCACATTGTTGAATTGTGGTCAAGAGGCAAAAAACCAAATAAATGCATATGGAAAATCTAAATTGGTTTTACGTTTTATTCAGTGCTAGCCACAAAAAAGCTAATTAAACTCAACTGACACTAGGAAAACTAATCATACAAAGAAACTACTTTTATTTAATATAGCAAATAATTAATTTTCAGTATTAAAGCAATAAAAGTGCCAACAATATTGAAAATTGAAAAATGAATGAAACCTTAAAGTTCTTCTTTTTTGTGACATTTTCAAGTGTCAGAAAGCCTAACGATTTGCACTTTCACAATGGATTATTAGGCACTTGTCACAACTTGTAATAAGACTCAACAAGTTTTGCATAAATTTAACACATTTTCCGATGAACGTGAGGGTGACACGCGTTTGCGTCATATTATGAATATTACGTGTATTTTAAATAACCATGGCCATGGCCTATGGAAAACTATGCAAAAGTGTTAGCAGAAGCCGACAAACACTTATGCAAATTTTCCTATAGTTTTCTCCTTACACACACAGGCGCACAAGGCAGAAGGAAATATAAACATTTGCCGCCTTTTAGCAGCATAATTTTTGAGAGAGAAAGAGACACAATGGATGAACGCGAGACGTGTTTATGTTTCGGATGCGTTGCAAAATGACATCCTGTCACATTTCCCGACACAGTCCATATGTGTGTGTTATGCGAGTGTGTGGGTGTGTGTATGTCTGCTACCATCTGTGGGCATCCTGCGTAACATACTAAAAACCGTATGTGTGTGAAGTGCGTGACTCCCGACGCGACCAAATCGACCCAAACAGACAACTCCCTCCCTGACTTACTCCCTGACTGGCTGACAGACTGACAGACTGACTGACTGACTGACTGAAGCCCATTTTAAAGCCATGTCACTCCGGTAACCGGCAACGGGCAACTGGCAACTGGAAACTGCCAAACAGCAGCAGCTGCTCGGCAATCTGTCCAAAAAATAAAAATATATATAAATATATGTATAAAGGCACGTTTTATTTAAATTTCACGGTGAAGTATAAAGAATAAAAACGTTAACAGGCTCAAATGAACAAATTTCGTATTTCCGTATAAATATGTATGTTACAGCACACACATGACTTTTACGCCCATTTAATAAGGCAATATTGAAATTAACATTATTTTTTATGTTTTCTGATTCCCTAAGTAGGCACTTTCAGCCTGCCATTAAATGCCAAAGCCAGGCTAAGACACTCAGTATTTATGGCACTTAATAATCAAAATGAAAATGAAAATGAAAATAATAAAAAACACAATTTTCATATGCCAGGCTTAGCTCGTAAGTAGGGCTGCAAAACTATCGATAGTGGGTACATCGATAGTTTTTAACTTCGATGTTTCAAAACCTCGATGTTTTCCAAAAAAACATCGATATATCGTTAAAACATCGAAAATTTTTCAAATATTTTAGATTGCGGTAAATACCATTTATCTTATGCTATATTAAGAAAAATATAGAAAAGGCAAACATTAATTTTGTTTGTGTAAAATAATGTTATTAATTTCTTAATAATAAACTGCAACATAAATTTTAATTTCAAAAAACTTAATTGAAGCGTCACCATGCAGTGGAGGGCTGCCAATCAGCCACTTTGTGGCTAGAAGTCAGCCACTTATTGAGCGGGCTAGCATTTTTTTTTTCAAAATGATCTAGCCACTTCTAGGCATTTCGTTTATTTGCACTTTGGAACACAAATTTCGGTTTGATAATGCTGCGTTTAACCAAATTGACCTTTTTTTTTTTTTTTTTGCTTATTAATCAAATTTTGTCGTATTTCAACTAATAATAATTGTAAAAATGGACGCAAAAAATCTGGCAGCACTGATGCAGTGAAGCATCCGATATATCGATGTTCAATTTTTAACATCGATACATCGGACCATTTTGAAAACCTCGATACTATCGATAGTAACATCGATAGTTTTGCAGCCCTACTCGTAAGTACATTTTTAATAATATAATGATACTTACCAAAAAAAATCAAGAATATTGTCAGATAAGAATTGGGTAAAGGGAAATACAAGAAGTAACGAACGATTTAAATTAATATAAGTATATTATATTAAAAAAAAAAAAAAAATCGTATTATTAAGTTCACTATAATTTAATTAAAATATATTTAAAATTTAATTAAGTTCAAACAGAAAACTTTAAACTAACAGCATATAGTTTAATTCTCCAACATTTTTAGAATAAAATTTTTAAAAATTTACTAAAAATACAAATTTTTAAAATATATTAGACTAGAAAGTAGACTAATACTAATATATTACGCACCTCAAAAGTCTGTTAAATGTTGCCCAAGTAAATTGCCCTGAATCTTAAATATTAACGTATACATGCTCTTACCAAATTCAGTTCTCAAAGTCCTTGCTTAGCTCTACTCTTAAGCTTCAGCCGAAGAGAGTCAAAAGTCAACAGAGAACATCAGGACTTGCTTTCTCTTAAGCTAAGTTGAAGCATGAAATTGTTGAGTGCATATGTGATTTAAGAGTTCATTGTTTGATATGAATTATTTGCATACATTTTAATTTGCCGCTCTGTTCAATTCCATGTAGAGCACTCATCGCCAATTTACCTAAATACTCGTACATCCAATGGTCCGAGTTGAATAAGCCGAAAAGCTTAAACATTTACCAAACCACAAAAACCGGCAATTGGCTGGCATTTCAAATGCGCTTCCAGGCAGCACTCTGCATATTAATCCACAGTAGATAGTAGATGGTAATGCACCTACTCGTTGGCACTCACTGGCACTCACTCGGATTTGGATATATTCAGGAGATATTCGGGGGCTATAGAGCATTATTTTGTAAATTATATTAATTGCTGGACCGCAGAATGTCAAAGGCTTGCATAAATCGTATCTGGCTTATAGTTGGGCATACAATTAATATAATTGAACACATTTGGGTTTAAGTATGCTTTTCAGTGTTGTAAATTTCTCAAATTTATATTATTATAGTTGTGGTTGAATAACATATAGTATATACAATGTGTGAAATTCTGTGTTATTACTAGACCTCGGATATTCATACTTTCATATTTTTCATCAGATTGGTATCAAACTTTGTATTTATTTATTTTATATTTAAAAAAAAAAAACTATTTTTAATGCATATCGAAAATATGTAAATTATATGCAAAAAAAATATGTTAAATTATGCAAAAATTATGCAAAAATTATGCAAAATATGCAAAGAATATGCAAAATATTTAAAGTCCGAGGTCTAGGTATTACTACATAAGTAATTATTTTATCGCGCAGGATATTTGATTGGTAGTTTCCAAATATCTTATAGTTTTTATATAGAATTCTACCATACGGTCATAACTTTGTAAGCTCAAAAAAAACTTCAATTTTTTCCAATTTTTGACATTTTTGCGCTTGCAATTGGTTTATCAACTTTGAAGTTTTCCATTAAAGTTTTCACCTGAAAATAACTTGTCAGAGGAACTAACCACTTTAAGGTCCTGTAGGTCAGGTAGAAAGGAGTTCACGCAATCCGGAAGTGGAAACGGAAAATTCCATTTTATATGATTTGCACTTGACAATCGAAATGTGCAGTTCTCCTTATTGTATATAAGTACATGTTTCTGCGGTTTGCACTCACACACGCATAGATGAGACGTGCACTGCAATATTTTTATATGAGCTGCAAAAGTTTTGCTCTGGTTATGTGTAAAGATAAAAGAGTGAGGGAGAGGGAAAAGGGGCCGAGGAAAGAGGAGAGAGGCAACCTTAAAAAGGGCACTAGAGCAATACACACTGGAGGGCAATACGCACTCACGTTCATAAATGTAATGCAATTTCAAATAGAACTTTATTTAATTGAGTATTTCGGTGTTAAGGTTGTCGTCAGAGTATACACACACATACACGTACACACACACGCACACACATCAGCACTTACTCTTAACCGTATTTTATGCGGGCTGTTGGAGTTTTACAAACTTTGTGTGTCACTTTGAAACCAGCTGCTTTTGCGGTTGCCTATTGTCTATATGAACTTGAAGAATTTTAATAAACTTGCACTCAGCCAAATAACCCAATTACACTGGCTTATCGTTTTATTGAAGTTGTATGTAAGCTTTGATAATGGCCAATCAGAATGCGAAAAAGCACAAATTATATCTATAAGAACTACAATCAGTTATTAAATGTACATGTTTTGTCTAACAAATATTCAAAAAATTAAATTTTTTATAATAAAAGAAGAAACGATAGACATTCGATAAATCAAGAAAAATCATAGTTTAGTTGAATTCTTTTTGTACCCGTTACTTATAAAAATAAGTAAAAGGGGATATTGTATTCGTTGCAATGTATGTAACAGGCAGAAAAGCATCTCTGGACCCTATAAAGTACATATATTCTTGATCAGCATCAACAGCCGAGTCGATATAGCCATGTCCGTTTGTCCGTCTGTGTGAGCGCCTAGATCTCAGAGACTATATGAGCTAGAGCAACCAAATTTGGCACACAGATTTCTATAAACCCCACGCAGATTAAGTTTGTTTCAAAATTTGGCCACACTCCTTTCCGCCCCCGTAAATCGCGAAAAGCCACCACACGCATAGTTTCCAAGATATTAGGATTTTTTAACTCATTACCGCTAGCTACTATTATTACCTATCATCTTATTAAATCAAAACAAGATCGGACAAATAGAAAGGTGGTAATGGTTGATTAAAGCTTATAAGCAATATAAGTGCCTAAAAGCATGCAATAAAAAATTTTAAATTTATTTAAGTAAGTAACGGGTATCCTACAGTCGGGAGCTCGACTATAGCCTTTCCCACTTGTTTTTATTATGGTTAAATGTATTCATATTTCATGCGTATATAGTTAATATAATTAATGTGAAATGAAAAAATAGCTTAGTACGCTACTACAAATGAGTATATGTAATTATTTAAGCTTAAATTCCACAGACAATGACGTTATTATTTAGGAGATAAAAATCTCATTACTAAACACTCTCCACACGCAAATAAATACCTCCGATTGTGCCCAAAATAAATGACTTGGGATTGTATTTGAGAGGTATTTCTGTCTTCTCGCACACTGAGAACTTAAAGTTCTTTATCAGCTGGGCCAGGCCTATACGTGTTTGCATTTGGCCAAATCGAAGACCCACACAATTCCTTGGACCATCTCCAAAAGGCAACCACTCCACAGAGTCACGAGCGGCGACTTTCTCAGGTGAGAATCTCTCTGGATCGAACTTCTCGGGCTCGGGATAGAAATCTTCATCTCGATGGAATGCAGATGCGGGAATTAAAACTGGAGTTCCCTTCTCAATCACATACTTTGGATGACCAGGTACAACGTAATCGTTTAGAGCCTTGCGCTCGAGGATCGGCAAAAGCGTATAAAGACGAAGGGTTTCTTAAAAAGAAAATTAAAGTTGGTCAAATCAATATAAAACAAAGGTTTTGCTTGTCTTACCAGAAACCACCTGATGCAAGTACTGCATATCTTTAATGGACTCATAGGTCAGTTTTCCGTCGTGTTTCTCGATCACACTCAAGATATCTTCCCTCAGTTTATCCTGAATATCAGTGTGCTGAGCCAATTCATATAAACAGTAACTCATGGTGGAAGAGGAAGTCTCGAATCCAGCCAAAAAGAAGACAAAGACCTGGGCAGCCAGCTCACCAACGTCCAATCCCGTGACAACTTCACCATTTTCCAATGTAAAACTTCCCTTCTGCTTTAGTTCGATCAGCATCTCCATGAAATCATTTCGTTTGATATTTTCCTTTTCCCTATATGCGATTGTATCGTTTACCAATCCCATGAAGAACTCGTGAACATCATCTGGAATTATTCTCATTCGCAGTTTGGCTGCCAGATCGGGAAAACTGAAAGTGAATGCTGTCAGTAATTCACCGTGACGCATCTCGGTGAAGAATTTCTGTCCCATTGTACGGAATTCGGTTACGGGAGTGCGAAGAGTATTGCATTCAATTCCGAAGGCACAGGTGCCAATAACATCGGTGGTGTAACGAGCCATTAGATCTTTGATCTCGATGATTGAATCACCAGCAACTTGTTCAGACATTACCTCAACGAATTCCTCAGAAACTTTGATGACTGTCGGAAACATAAACTTCATTTTACCTGAGGTGAATGTTGGTGTGAGTTTCTGTCTCATCTCCTTCCAACGTTTGCCATCCAAATTGAAGAGGTGACCCGTCAATGGATCATCTTGCACATTGTGGAACTGTCCCCGATCGGCAAAGTTGGAAAAATCCTTAATCAAAACATTCTTGGCCAACTTTGTGTCCATTACGAACACACTTGGTCTGTGCAAGAAATTGAATCCAACAAATGGATGGCCAGTTTTGCGAAACTTGTTATAATAATCAACAATGAGATCATCGAGCACACGATTCGTTCTAAATCCAACCAGATTGCCATAGAATGGATGCGGCGGATCTTGAGGTATTCCTCGTTTCTTCCAATATGTTGTATTTCGATGCAGAAGATACGCAATTAACGCACATACAGCAATCACTAAATATATTAAGAACCACATTTTGTGAACTGTCTGCAGCAACTGTTCAATGGAAACTGATTGTTGTCGAGCCAAACAACGAATGTTTTAAGCTCTTCAATTTAACAAATATCAGAATGACTCAGCAAAAATTGAAATGAGCTGGAGAGATAACGACGTTGTAGCATTTTGGGAGAGAGAGAGAATGTAGTTCAGTGAGTATTATGATGAAATTAGAAAGCATTTAACAGCAAACATTTACATATTTTTGTTTGCTTTATCACTGCGGACGGCAGTCCGCGCTGAGGGACGAAAGCAGCACGAAGGGTGCGAAGGCGAGCTTAGACATATATACACAGGAAGAATGGAAAATTTGCTATGACTGTCCCGATCAGGTCGAGTTATATACCGATCGAAAGGTTTCCAATTAAACTTACGAATGTGCATACTAAGACTTTTGAAAACTCATCTGGTTCGTGAGATAAACAGGTGTAAGTGGGAGGGGCAAAATTTAAATGATTGGAACTAATGGGCCCGTTGGAGCCTTTCTTAATTTTTTTTAATTAATAATTGTTTACTATTCTAATCAAAAATACGCGTCGAATGACACCTTGATCATCAAAATCCAATCACTGGTTCAGAAGATAATTAATTTTGAAATTTTTGGTGCCCTTCTCAAACCAGATGAAAAGTCAGTTTGTTTGTTTGTCTGTTTGTTAGGATCAAATCGTTGATTTAGCTCAAAAGTTTGAATGAGGACTTTTTCCCGATCAAAAATCTAGAAACGTTTGTTCTACGACTTTTTCGAGAAATAGCTAGTTTAGCGGGAAATCGCTAAAACCCGCTAAAATTTAAACCCTACAGATGCGATCTATATATCGTTGAAAAGGTATTTTGAAGGGCTGTTATGCATACCTTTTAACTTTTTTTCTAAAGTACACAGGTAAATTTCTACAGGTGAAATAAGGTATTTTTCCCCACATTTTGGCGGTTTTTGAGAAAACGCCGCTAACGATTTTTTTTTTAAATTTCAATATGCTTTAGTTTGTAAAATTTCGCGTTTTTTGATATATGACACAAAAAATTTTACCGATAGGTTTGGAAGATATAACCTATTAACTGAATATATACGTTTTACTTTGAATTGGAATAGGGCAGCAGCAACAAAGTGTCATAGCAGCCAGTTTGTTTGTTTGGATCAAATCGTTAATTAAGCTTAAATGTTTGAATGAGGACTTGTTCCTTTTCAAAAATATAGAATCGTTTGCTCTACGACTTTTCGAAAAATCGCTAGTTTAGCGGGAAATCGCTAAAAACCGCTAAAATTTAAACCCCCGTAGCATCCAAACGATAGAAGCTACATATGCGATCTATATATCGTTGAAAAGGTGTTTCGAAGGGCTCTTAGGCATACCTTCAACGTTTATATTTTATTTAAAAAGTTAGAATGGGAATAAGACAGCAGCTGCAAAGTGTCATAGCAGCCAGAGTTGAAGAGTGCTGTTAGCTTTTGTGCTGGGCATGTGTGTTTGTAAAGGGGACCAGTGTTGCCAGACAGTTTGTTTTAGATGTACAAACAATAAACAAAATTCACAAAGCTATACTGTCAAAAAATATTGCAATTTCAAAATTTCTGATGTCTTATTCAAAAATTTCTGATATCCCATAAAAAAACCTCTTTACGAGGTAAAAATCTAGTGACGAAAACATTTTCATGCCCCAAAATTTCTGATATCCAATTTTGTGACGAATAATATTAAGCTTTACATATAAATTATTTTAAGCAAAATTTTAGCATTCGGCACTGCGCAAGACAGTGAGTTTTATTTGGTATTAGAATTGAGGCATTTTAGCGCAATGTGCCGAGTGCCAAAATTTTGCTTAAAATCTTTTTTTTTTATCTATTTATTTTTTATTTATTTACTTATTTATTTATTTATTTATTTATTTATTTATTTATTTATTTATTTATTTATTTATTTATTTATTTATTTATTTATTTTTTATTTGTTTACCCATATATTTATTTGTTATATACTTTTTTATTTGTTTATCTTTTATTTTTATCTATTTATTTATTTATTTAATTACTTATTTACTTATTTATTTATTTATTTATTTATTTATTTATTTATTTATTTATTTATTTATTTATTTATTTATTTATTTATTTATTTATTTATTTATTTATTTATTTATTTCTTTATTTACCTATTTATTTATTTGTTATTACTTGTTTATTTGTTTATCTTTTATTTTTTATTTATTTGCTAATATATTTATTTATTTATTTACTTACGTACTTATTCATTTGTTTATTTATTCATTTATTTATTTATAATAATATTTTCTGTTGCTACATCTACTGTTAGTTATTTATTTAATTTCATTTAAGTCACAATTATTTAGTCGTAATAATTGAACTCTTGACTATTTAGAAAAATCATAGAAAAAATAACTTATGAAAGTTATTAAGCCTAATTTATGTACTTTTATCTGTTAAGCATCAAAAATCATTGAAAAAACTTAAACTAATTTTATTGAGCAGAAGTGCATTAATATCTCAAGCACATAAATATTCCTTTAAGACTTTAAAAGCGCTTAAAAACTATCACAGGCTCAAAAAGACTAAACTGCTCATAACTTGAAACTAGTAATTGTTTCTTTTTAGAGCTTAAGTCTTATCAAATATGCTTTTATTGCTCAATTATTTTCTTGAATTTATAACAGTTTTATTGAGAATTATCGTAAGTAATTGTAAAAATGCATTGGCTTTTTTGCTGCAGAAATAAATTGTTTTGCCAATTGAATTGAATTTGCAGTGCAAATGCGTTTCAATTCCGGAAAATTTACTAAATTGGTAAAATGTAATACTTATGCTTGTATGGGTATGTGTGTGTGCGTGTGTGTGTGGCAAGTACACACTTGCCTCGACAATAAAAAATGCTAAACAATAAATAAGAAGCAAAAAGCGCAGTGCAGAGAAAGAGAGAGAGGGAGAAGGAAGATAGACAGAGAGAGAGAGAGAGGCAAAGGAAAAGGGCATGTGGAAGGAAGGAAGGAAGGAAGTAGGAATGATGCTCACATGAGTTTATTATGCGATACAGGGCATTATCTGCCAGCTAACAGTGTTTATTTGAGGAAGTGAGTGTGTGCGCGTGTGTGTGTGTGTGAGTGTGCGTGTGTGTGTGTGTGTAAGACACAGAGTGTGTGTGCACTGAAGCATCATTTTATTTATGCTCATAATGCTGCGCAATGAATAATTATGCAAATGGGTCAACCAGTGGTCAAGCCGCCTGCCAACCATTTTGGCCAAAGAGGATTTTGGCTTGAAGCAAGCTCCAGCTCATGGCCCTGAGATAAATCCCACAAGACAGTTGCTGCTGCTTCAGCTTCAGCTGCTTTAGCTGGTTGGTAGCAGTTACAAATTACAAGTTTGTATAATTTGCCAAGCACTTAAGCCGCAATGCAGAGCCCTGGCCAAAATGCAGTTGGCCAAAATATGACCATTAACGTTTAACGCTTAGTTCACGTTCACTGCACTTCCCTTCAGTTAAGTTACTCGTAAGTTTTCTTTGCTATTCTTTTTAATCGTTTGTTGGAAGAATAATGCTTAAATGTCGCTGGCAGTCCAGCGAAAATAATTAACAACTTTTTTGCCTCTTGGCCAAAAATCACAGCAAACTGAAAAAAAAAGTAGCTAACAAATTTTCAAGCCATTTTTTTCGCGCCTTTTTTTTTGTCGCCAAGGCTGCGTTCAAGTGCAAGTCCAAGTCCAAGTTTTGTACGCGTAAAACTTTGTTGCCTTTTGATAGAAACTTCAAGTTCTTCGTCTGTGCCACTTTGATATTTAAGATCCTTGGCTTGAGCTCCTTCTGCTTCTGCCTGTCTAACAGCTCATGAAACTTGCCCTCCAACAACTCGCACACAACTTAATCGTGTCTATTCGCATTTTAATTTCATAAACTTGAACTGGCTGAAATTTGTTCCTTTTTGCTCATTGAAAATCAAAACAAACTTTTGGAATCAGCTCTTTAATATAAATATACATGTGGGAATGGGTCTGGCAACGCCGCTCAGCCCTCCCATCACAGTAATCGATAAGACGATAACTATCGAGCAGCTGGGTAAAGCTCGAGAGTTCTGATCGAGAGTCCGACGTGAATGGACTGCTTTGAGAAAAACCAAAACGAGGTTGCGAAACGACGCTCGCACAAACGACGAATACGAATTTAAACGAGTTACTTATTATTTAAAACTTAATCCGTTAATTACATTATCTACAAATAAACATATTATAATAACTAATCACCGTGGATTTCCTTATTCCAATAAACCGAAGTCCACAAATATGGGGGCTCAACCTACAATTTTTGCATAAACGACGCGGCAAACAGTAGAACAAAAGAAAAACGACGTAAAACGAGTGTGTATTAGTGTGTGCACAGACAAGAATTACGAGGAATTGTGAAATTCAGAAACGACGCTAAGATGCCACAACTCGTCGATTTTGAAAAAATACGCGAGGCGCTTAGAAATGAAAAGAAAAATAACATTGTTCTTTTGCATAAATTTGTTTTCGAATCGGAAGGCGATAGAGATAATCGCAAACGTTTACGCAGCTTTGAAGGATTTGACAACATCGAGAGCGTGTACAATGCGAAAGTGGATTATGTTGCAACGAATTTGACGAACAACGATCTTGCAATAATTTGCAATATATTAGGGCTGCAACATGACAAGGTCGATTTGACTGCACACATATTTCGCAATCTGATGAAATCTAATTTACTGGCGGACGCAAATGAGGAAGATGAAAACGAAGAAGACGATGAAAATGATGAAGACGAAGAAGACGAGGAACATGTCGACACGCATGAGACAGACAGAGACAACAACAGTGTGACAAGCATCAACACATTCAGAACAGCAGGAACAGACGAATTACCGAGCAACAAAAAGACGCAAACACACGCAAAAGCCAATACACAAAATGTTAGTGTAGAATCTGTGCAAAATGCAAACATGCCGACATCGAGGTTTGCTCTAAACTTTCGTGACATCGAAGATTCCATACGACCTTTTAGTGGAGATGATTCCTTACCAGTTGAGATTTGGATAAACGATTTTGAAGATATAGCTGCTGCAATGAATTGGGACGAATTACAAAAATTCATTTTTGCCAAGAGATCTTTAAAAGGAATAGCTAAAATGTACGTAATGAGTGAGCGAGGAATTAAGAACTGGCAAATGTTAAAAGAGTCATTAATCAGAGAGTTCGAAACTCAGATTAATAGTGCACAATTACATAAACTAATGTGTGACAGAAAATTAAAGAAAGGGGAAAGTTAACAAGAATATCTTTTTAAAATGAAAGAGTTGGCATCACGCGGTTGTATTGAAAACAGTGCTCTTATGCAATACGTAATAGACGGAATAAACGATTTAAGTGTAAACAAATCCATTTTATACAACGCGAAAGATCTTAAAGAATTTAAAGAAAAAATAAAAAGTTATGAAAAAATGCGCGGAAAATCAGAAAATGTTAAAGGCAATGACGATAAATACAAGAGTGGACTAAACAAAAAAGAAAATAATGTGAATAAAGAAAATAAAGAGATGAAATGCTACAATTGTGGTATGAAAGGACATATGTCAGACAAATGTGAAAACAAAAGTAAGGGAAAAAAGTGTTTTTCTTGTAATGAATTTGGCCACATTTCAAGAGAGTGTTCCCTGAAAAAACAAGATAATGATTTAAATCAAAGTAACACGCGTAACATAACAGCTGATCATATTTCGATGTGCAAAGCCGTGCGCGTCCAAAATGAAAATTACGTTGCTTTGATAGACACCGGTAGCAAGTACAACATTATGTGTCAGAGGTCATATAAGAAATTAAAGAATGTGAGTTTAAGCCCAATTAGCGTTTTGCTCGTCGGTTTCGGTTCTCAAAACAAAGTGAAGCCTTTCGGATCATTTGTTGAAACGTTGAATGTGGACAATCAGCAGTTTAAAGTCAATTTCTTAGTTGTTTCCGATCAATTTCTAGATGTCGAAATAGTGTTGGGCGAAGATTTTTGTAAGAACGCTGAAATAAAAATAAATCGCGACGGCATAACAATTAAAGAACCCAATAACGATGATGACCCTGAAATGAAAATAAACTCAATAATGAAAATAGACGTGACAAATAATGATGAAACACCAATTGAAATAAATCCAGGAGCAAGCAATGGTGCCAAAAGCCAAGTTTATGAGCTCGTGAAAAACTATAAACCGGGAAATGGCAAGTCGACAAACGTGAAAATGAATATCGTGATTAAAGATGAAACTCCAATATATTCGCGACCGCGCAGGCTCGCATATTCCGAACGCTGCATAATTGACGATCAAGTAGACCAGTGGCTGAAAGACGGAATAGTTGAACAATCCGAGTCAGAGTTCACTAGCCCTGTGATACTGGTGAAGAAACGAGATGGTACACCGAGACTTTGCGTCGATTATAGAAGAATAAATAAGGTAATAGAACGAGATCATTTCCCACTACCACTGATTGAAGACCAGCTAGACCGACTTGTGGATGCGAAAATATATAGCACGATCGATTTGAAGAACGGATTTTTCCACGTTGACGTCGAGAAAGAAAGCCGAAAGTATACATCGTTTGTTACGCACAATGGGCAGTATCAGTTCTGCAAAGTCCCATTTGGTTTAACCAACTCGCCTGGTGTATTTCAAAGACACGTGAATGCCATATTCAGAGAGCTGACCCGCAGAGGCATCGCCATGCCATACGTTGACGACATCATTATACCTGCAAGAACCGAGGACGAAGCTGTGGCTAATCTCAAAGAAGTCTTGAAGCAATGTGAAGATTATAGTCTTGTACTAAATCTGAAGAAATGCCGTTTCCTGATGTCGAAGATTGAGTTTCTAGGACATGTTGTCGAAAATCAAACCATAAGTATTTCTGAGACGAAGACTAAAGCTGTCACCCATTTTCCTGTACCGAAAAACCAGAAGCAGTTACAAAGTTTTCTTGGTCTTGTTGGCTATTTTCGTAAATTCATTTTAAACTTTGCAATTATAGCTAAGCCTTTGACAGACCTAATGAAACACGATGCCAAGTTTATCCTGAACGAGAAAGAGATCGTTTCGTTTAATACGCTGAAGAAACTGGTAACTGAGAAGCCGATACTGAAGATCTTTCACCCTCAGCATGAGACGGAGCTGCACACAGACGCTTCTATTGATGGTTTCGGCGCAGTACTACTTCAGAAATCGCCTGACGATGGATTAATGCACCCAGTGTACTACATGAGTAAAAAGACGACGGATGCAGAAAGAAAGTTCACCAGCTATGAACTGGAAATCCTTGCCGTAGTGGAGGCTCTACACAAGTTCCGAGTTTATCTCCTGGGCTTACACTTTAAACTGGTGAGTGATTGCAACGCTTTTACCAAAACGATCGACAAGAAAGACGTCTGCGCTAGAGTTGCCCGATGGATTCTCCTGCTCCAAGATTATGATTTCGACGTCGAGCATAGAGCTGGCACACGCATACGCCACGCCGATGCTTTGAGCAGATATCCAGTCATGATGATCTCCAACGATAGTATGCACAGCAAAATCAAGTATCTTCAAGCACAAGACGATGAACTGAAAGCAATTATAGATATCCTAGCTGAGAAGGACACGCACAACAATTACTTCATGAAATCTGATTTACTACACAAACTGGTTGATGACGACGAACTAATAGTAGTACCATTGGCTTTGCAACGCGAAATTATCAAGCAGGCCCACGAGAAAGGACATTTTTCCGTCAAGAAAACTAAGGAAATGATTGGAAAAGAGTACTATATACCAAAGCTCGACGACAAGATTCAACGACAAATACGATGCTGCATTCCATGCATAGTTTTAAACCGCAAGCTTGGTAAGAAGGAAGGAGAGTTGTATCCGCTGCCAAAAGAAGAGGCGCCATTGCAAACTTTACATATTGACTTCTTAGGCCCTCTTGAGTCAACACATCGGCAATACAAGCACATCCTTGCAGTCATTGACGGTTTCACTAAGTTCTGCTGGTTGTACCCAACAAAGACGACATCAGCGAAGGAGGTAGTTACGAAGCTGCAAGCGCAAAGCATAACGTTTGGGAATCCTGTCCAGATAATCTCCGACAAGGGATCCGCTTTTACATCTGAAGAGTTTAAACAATACTGCAACGAAGAGAACATAAGACACCACGCTGTAACAACGGGCTTGCCACGAGCGAATGGCCAAGTCGAAAGACTCAACGCAATCATAGTATCGGTATTGTCCAAGCTATCTATCGATGACCCAAGTAAATGGTACAAGTATGTTGAAAAGGTGCAACAAACCATTAACTCAACGTTCTGCAGAAGCACTCACATGACGCCGTTTGAGCTACTTGTTGGCATAAAAATGCGAACCAAAGATGACTTTCAAATCAAACAACTTATCCACGAAGAGATGATCCAGAATTTCAACGACAATAGAGACGAACTACGTAAAAACGCCAAGCAACAGATCCTCAAGGTTCAAGAAGAAAACAAGAAGTCCTATAACTTACGACGTAGACCTGCATCAGCCTACAAGTTCGGTGATCTTGTCGCAATCAAACGCACACAGCTTGGTGGTGGGCTGAAGCTGAAGCCCAAATATTTAGGTCCATATCGTATCTCTAAAACTAAGGCGCGAGACACCTATGATGTAGTAAAAGATGCTTATTTCAACGACGGTCCCAGGTACACATCCACCTGTGCCGAATATATGAAGCCATGGGTTCCTAACGACGATGATGACGACGACGCATTCGAGACGAATGCATAGAAGGATGGCCGAGTTGTGGGAATGGGTCTGGCAACGCCGCTCAGCCCTCCCATCACAGTAATCGATAAGACGATAACTATCGAGCAGCTGGGTAAAGCTCGAGAGTTCTGATCGAGAGTCCGACGTGAATGGACTGCTTTGAGAAAAACCAAAACGAGGTTGCGAAACGACGCTCGCACAAACGACGAATACGAATTTAAACGAGTTACTTATTATTTAAAACTTAATCCGTTAATTACATTATCTACAAATAAACATATTATAATAACTAATCACCGTGGATTTCCTTATTCCAATAAACCGAAGTCCACATACATGTATATTAGGGTGTCCCTTATTTGGTCAAAGTCAATATTTTTAAACGCATACGGGCTAGTTCTGTTCATTAGGTCCTAAAGCACTCAGAAATAAATTTTTTCCTCAATCGGAGTATGATAACCCGTGCCGACTTGGATCGGAAAATTTGAAAATTATATGGGACAAAAAAAATTTTTTTTTTATTTTTTTAATTTTTTATTTTTTTATTTTGTTTATCAGGTCCTAAAGAACTCAAAACCAAGTTTTCACCTTAATCGGAGTACGATAACCCATTCAAATTTGCATCAAAACATGAAAAATCATCGAAAAATTTATAATCAGTGTTAAAATACTGTTTTTTCATGTTTCGATGCAAATTTGAATGGGTTATCGTACTCCGATTAAGGTGAAAACTTGGTTTTGAGTTCTTTAGGACCTGATAAACAAATTAAAAAAATAAAAAATTAAAAAAATTAAAAAATTTTTTTTTTTGTCCCATATAATTTTCAAATTTTCCGATCAAAGTCGGCACGGGTTATCATACTCCGATTGAGGTAAAAATTGATTTCTGAGTGCTTTAGGACCTAATGAACAGAACTAGCCCGTATGCATTTAAAAATATTGACTTTGACCAAATAAGGGACACCCTAA
>JBAMBL010001880.1:0-42826 GCA_037043405.1 Drosophila subquinaria
ATGTAGAGTGAAAAGTAATCGGATTATATTTGAAGTCAACGAACGCACCTTCTTCAGTTTGTGCAATTTGACGGAACGTATGGAGCCAAAGATAATGGGCAGCATGGCCATTACGACGAGGCTGCCGTATGCGACTGCAATGCCCTCCGGCGTCGAAATCTTCTTTTCGTTGGTTATCGTCTCATTTTTTGCATCTGCATTCGCCGCATTTCCATTTCCATTCACATTCTCGAGGATGCCTTTGATTGCCTCCTTGACGCTGCCAATGATTCCCTCCGCCATGTCGTCGACTGTTTCACTTACTTTATTTCACTAAAGATTAACTTAACTTTTACGGTTGCCGTTCACGATTTCTAAATGAAAATCGTTCGGCGGTTTGGGGGTAACTAACAAAACTGACACGCCAGCAGCACAGCAGCAACAACAACAACAACAACATTCACACACACGTCACGCAAATACCATAGTTGCCACCTAAAAAAATCAGATTGAGCCAAATTCAGTAAAAAATCATGTGGCAGCCTTGGCTAACAGTTTCTGTTATTAATTTCTTTAATCGTTATCATAGACATTTTACACTCGAAATGGCACTGTTAACGACTATTTTGGAAAACTGTTTATCGCAAATGTTTTTACTTTGTAAAATTAGATTTATTACGCTTTGAATTATTGAATTTTGCTAGTGAACAAATTTAAGCTTATCGTCTGTTAACAGTTTCTGTTATCAATTTCGTTAATCTTTTACATCAGCATGTTTAACTCAAAATGGCACTGTTAAAGTCAAAACTCGAGCGTTTCCGTTATTTTTTAATATGGCATTAAATAAAAACTAAATTGTTAACGCTTTTAATTAGTCAGTTGCTTTTATTTTTAAGTTGTCTTTTATATTATTGACTAAAACTTCGTATTGTGCGACTGTTGCAGTTGCTTTATCGCTTATCCATTCGACGCCAGCGACGCTGCTTTGTTGCCGTTATCATCATCAGAGCTGCAGCCATGTGCGAAACTCTTTCTGTCTCTGATTCTCCGGCACAGCAGCATTCGACGCTCAGTCGAAATCCGGAGACCGTCGAGCGTACATTAAAATTAGAATAAGTATTCCGAAAAATATACACTAAAATCGAACGAAAAAAAAAACAAACACTGTGAACTTGAGAAAAACAATGTCGAGCAAGATAAAAACGTTGATTTCCGGTCGTGGACGGACTGGACTGTTGTTGTTGCCTCAAATTGGATTATTGATATTGGTGGGAATGCTCATTTCCGTGCCAGGCGCCAGTTGTAAGTGCAATTCATTTGCTCATTGCCTATCTCTTACTTCTGAATTCATCTTCGACTAGCTGCCAGCGATGAAAATGCCGAGAACTCCAACTCCAGCATCAGCACCATCGAGCGCCTTCAGATGAATCTGTTCATCAATTACGATGAGAATGCCCAGCCGACTGTCGGAGGACAGCCGACGAACATCAGCCTCGGGCTCAATGTCAACTACATCGACATCGACGAGCTCAACGGCAAGATCACACTCCATTGCTGGCTAAACGCTGTAAGTATGAAAACGGAAGACAGACCTGATCAGATCAGGTATCAGTATTACACCCAGAAATACTAATTAATTTTGTTAATCAGCACCTCCTAAGTAGAAAATAAACATTTTCATATTTACTGTAGCTTTTTGCAGTTAGTTTGGAATTTATTTTGATTTGATCTCAACTACTTTTTGAATTAGTTGTAATTTGAGTTGATTTATTCCACTAGTTTCTGAATGGTTGAAAAAGCAACTTTTCAGACTATTGTTACTGGTGTGGATTTCAGCATCAGTAAATATTTAATTGCTTATTTTGCTATTAGTACAATTTTATTTGAGATATTTCTTACAATACAAATTTTATTTGAAAATTTTTGTATCTCCAGTTAATATTTAGTCTTGATTTTTTGCTCTAGTTATAAATTATTTGGGGATTATCATCTTAAACAAGGACTTAGTTTTGAATCTATCTGTTCCTGTACGTGATAACTGCAAAGGGTCCTATAAAGATGACCAAAATGGCACTGTTCAAAACAGTAAAAATAAGGCATACACCCTAAGGAAATATTATGTTATGACTCGAAAATTTTCATATTTAACTTAATGATACAGAAATCATGATGCATAAAAAATAAAAAATGAAGTACAGAATTATTAACCATTCGTACATTTGATAAGAGTTCAAATGGGTCTCTCAAAGTGCAATTTTCTCAATATTCCTAAACGAATTTAATATTAAATATTACTAAAAATACCAAAATTTGGAAATTAAAATTATTAAATTATATATATAAATACGGAAATGAATATAAGGACTCCAAAGTTACGAATAATAATAAGAAATTAAAATTAAGAACAAAAAATTACAGATAAAGTATTTATTTTTGGATTTTTATAAATTTTGTTTCCTAAACTACCCAATTTATGATTCTTTTATTTTCCATCCTTATTTTGGTTTCCTAAAGTTATATCATAGTTCTATTTCCTCAGTTTTTTATTCCTAAAATATATTCGGAATTCGTAATTTTCAAAATTAAACTCTCTCTCTCTCTCGCTCTCTGTCTTACAGCGCTGGACAGATGAGCAGCACTCGTGGAATGCCCTTGAATACGATAATATAACCAAGGTGCATTTGTCCGGGCACAAGTTGTGGAAGCCGCAGATCACGCTCTTCAATTCCGCCGAGGAGGAGGGCAGCTTTCTGGTGAGCACACAGCTGATCCTGTCCAGCGATGGCTCCGTGCTCTGGGTGACTCCGGCCGTCTATACGGCGTACTGCAGCCTCAACATGCGCAATTGGCCGTACGATCGGCAGACGTGCAAACTCAAGATTGGCACCTGGTCCCTGAATCACATTGAGGCTGTCTACAACAGGGAAAGTCATGAGCTCAACTACGAGAATCTCGTGCAGTCCACGGAGTGGCAAATCGTCAAAGGCACAACGCAATTTGTGCATCGCGACTTTTACAACTATGTTGAGTTTGAGTTTACGGTCAAGAGACGCTCCTCGATGTACACCGCTGTCATCTATACGCCGGCCACCTGCATTGTGCTCCTCGCACTCTCCACCTTCTGGCTGCCACCGCAGATGGGCGAGAAGATCCTCCTCAACGGCATCCTCATCGTCCTGATCTCCGCGTTCCTCATGTACTTTGCTCAGCTGTTGCCGGTGCTGGCCGAGAATACCCCATTGATTGGTGAGTTCTTATACTTGATACCCGATTACCCGATAATCCGATTACCTGATTAAGCGATAATCCGATTACCTGATAAGAGTCGACACAAAATTAAAGCTAAAGAAACTAATCTGTTGAATGGCAAAATCTTAGATATAGCATTTTTGGAAAAGCATTATATTAATATATATTAAATGTTTACTTTAAAAAAAAATATATTTTTCTAAAATAATAAAAAAAAAATTGAAATTAAATAGCTATTTTCAAAGATTTTGAAAAATTAAGATAATAATTAAATACAAATTAATATTTTAAAATATATATATTTTTGTTAATTTATATATTCGGATGGTAAAATAATAATAACCATTTTAGATCTCATTTAAAAATATTTTAAAAAATAATAATAATCAAAATTAAAATTGTATTATTACTTATTTTAAAATTGGATTTTTGATTTTAAAATGTATAATATCTGGCAAATTCTTATTTTTTTTTCTGAATAACATTTTCACATTGGTTTCCATATCTATCTTTTTATTTCTTACTCTTGATCAAAACTAAAAATATTTTAATATATTTCAAATTAAAATTTATATTTATTTCTAATTTTATTTATTTTATAATTTATACGTATTTGGCAAGTTGAAATCTTTTATATTTATATTATTTTAATTTTTAATATAATAAATAAATGTACCTTTAAATTTTGATATCAATTAAATTTTAAAATAATAAATTAATTAAAAAAAAAAAAATAATTAGCAATCATTAAAAATGTATGATTTTTTTTAATATTTTGATTTTTTAATTTACTATATGTATATTAATCTAAATAATATTAATAATATTGACCTTTCTTATATACTTAGTTTTTATAATCAAAATTAATTTTATCTGTCATTATTGAGCTCAATCTAAATTGTTTTGAAATTATAAAATAATAAGTAAAATTAAATTATTATTTTTAAATTATATTTTTGTATTTTATAGTTGATATATTGATTTTAAATTGAAATCATGTTATTAAAATATATGTTTTTTTTCCCAGTGGTCTTCTACAGTGCCAGCCTGCTCCTGCTGAGCATATCCATGATCATAGAGGTCGTGGTGCTTTATCTGGCCACCGCCCAGCACAAGCGTCGTCTGCCCGACTTCCTGAAGCGTCTGCTGAACGGCAAGCTGGGCACCTGGCTGCATCTCTCCTACTTCAGCAACGAGAGCGAATCCGCTTCAGCAAGAAATGGCAATGGCAATGGCAATGGGATCGTCAAGGAGCTGGATGAGCATCTGTACGACAACGCAGATGATCCCATCAATCCGCTGGACATCAATCATGCCAGTGAGATGCCCTCGGCACGTGCCTTGCAATACGACTGGGTTCTTTTGGCCACCGCCGTCGATCGCATTTGCTTCCTTGGATTCGGCCTCGTCTACGTGGTGCTGTGCATCGTGTACGCCGTCTAGGAGTGGACTGCAAGTTTCCATCACATACCGTACCGTACATATCTTGGATAGTTGGATAACTCGCTTTTACATTACGCAGTTTGCAATCCTTGTTTTTATGCCCAATTTAGAATTATAAATATGTATCTATAATCTATAAAATCTATAAAAACATATGTTTTTTTCTAATGGAACAACAGTTAAAGGTGGTAAGAATGGAATAATGGATTAGTTGGTGGAATTCTCATTTCAATTTTGTATTTTTTTTTTGTATTTATTTGTCTAATTTCAACTAGGAGCAGTTGACAAAAAGGACTTTAAAAATGTAAACAAAATAATTTAATGATTTCATTATATGGCTATTAACTAAATGAATAAATAAATAAATAAACAGCAGAACTTTTAAAATTAAAATTAATTGATTTATTTATTTAATTAGAAGTCATTTAATAACTAAATAAACAGAAGTACTTTTAAAAATTGAAATAAAATTATTAATTAATTTAATTAGAAGTCATTTGATAAAAAAATAAATAAATAATCAGAAGTAATTTTAAAAATAAAAATAAAATCATTTATTTACTTAATTAATAGTCATTTAATAAATAAATAAATTACCAAAAGTACATTTTAATTATTTATTTAATTATGTCATTTAATATATAAATAAATAAATAACCAATAGCACTTTTAAAAGTTAAAACAAAATCATTTATTTATTTAATTAAAAGTCATTAAATAACTAAATAAATAAATTAATAAAGAATAATTTTTTAAAATAATTTATTTACTTAAATAGAAGTCATTAACTAAATAAATAAATAAATAATCAGAAGTACTTTTTAAAATTAAAATAAAATCATTTATTTATTTACTTAAAAGTAATTTTATAAATAAATAGATAAACAAAAGTTCATTATCATTATTTATTTAATTAGAAGTCATTTAATTAATAAATAAATAAAAAAACAAAAGTACTTTTAAAAGTTAAAACATAATCATTTATTTATTTAATTAAAAGTCATTTAATAAATACATTAATTAATTAATAAGCAGAAGAACTTTTTAAATTATTTATTTATTTAATTAGAAGTCATTAAATAAATAAATAAACTAAAAATTAAAATTAAATAATAAATTAGAAGTTATTTAATACATAAATAAATAAATTAATAGCCAAAAGTAATTTTAAAAATTAAATTTAATTTTTTTAATTATATATTTGGTCATTAAATGGAATGTTTTAATTTTTAAAAATACTCTTGGTCAACTTAAGCAACTTAATATGATATTAAATTGAAATTAAAATTGAGAGGACAAAAACTAAATTAAATTTAATTTAATTTAAAACTTTAGATTTTGTTTAAAACGTGGAATCGAGTGAAGATTAGATTGATATATTGGATATATCCTCATCCCAAATTCTATTTCGAATTCCTTTTATTTTTAGAGTTATAAATACTTATCTTGAAAACTTTTTTCAAATCCGAATTCCCAAACACACACCCCAAAACAAAGCACAGACAAAGCCGGGTTTATAAATCTATTATAATGTTGAGAGCTCTATTTAGATGTATGTACATAATAATTGTAGACACTGTAGACATAAAAGTAAACGTAAGTTTAGGCTTACAAGCGATAAAGTTTAACAGACAATGTAACAAATTAGATCCAAAAACGTGACCCTTCAAGTGGCTGAAAAGAGTGGGGAGGGGAGAATGGGTACAGGGTAAGTACACCCCCTCCCACAATGCCTTCAAATATTGCTCATGCGATCCTCCAGGATATTTAATTGCTTCATTTTTATCACATACGAAAATTACGCAATTAAACAAAATTAGAATTAAGGAATTAGGCGAAATGACCTTTTTCGCAGCAAGAGAGTGAGAGAGAGAGGGGAGAAAGGTCAGATAGAGAGAGATGGCTGCACAGCGGGAGTTCCTTGCGCAAGTCCAGTTATCTTGCCTCCCTTTTCCTCCCTTTCACTTCATTGAGCAACCCCAAAACAAATTGGGGTTGACATTTCAATTAAATGCATTGCAGGTTGGACTTTGCTGCTCATAGGTCACTGTGGAGCTCGAGGCGGAGGCGGAGGCGGACGAAGCGGATGCGGATGTGGAGGATGTCCTGGCTGCTGCTGCTGTCTCCTGGCCGGCGGCTACTGTTGTTGTTGTATACGAAACGGGTCCAGAAGCGGAACAAACATTGCCAGGCGAGGGCACGGAGGAGGCCGTCGAGGGCGAGGGGAATCCCAGGCTGGACGAGCAGGTCGAGGCCGGCGACGTCAGCTCTGGATGCAGATGATGCAGATGCGAGTGGGAATGGGAGTGGGAAAGGGAGTGAGAATGGGAGTGGGCGTGGGAATGAGAATGATGTGCAGCCAGATTCAATTGATGCTGCATCACATGTGAACTGCCAACGCCAACGGCCACCTGATGATGATGATGATGGGGATGGGAATGGGGATGGGCATGTTGATGATGCGGATGATGATGATGATGATGCTTGTAGGAACTAATCATGCTGCTCGTGGGATCACAGCCCTGGGCCTGTGCCTGGCAAGCGGCCATCAGGCCGTGAAAGTCAAATTTGTACGCGTATCGCTTGCCATGCACCTTGGTCATTATGTTCTTGTCATAATAGTATCTGCAAGAAAGACCGAAAAATACAGAAATACAAATAGAGATTACTTATAGATCAAGCTCAGGGAAGTATGTAAGTATGTGTATGTGGAGAAGGAAGCATCTCCGACCCTATATGTACACTACTGTCTAAAATAATAAGTACATTCTTTCTTTTACTCTACCAGCTATGTAACTAAGTCAAGTCTTCACAGTAAGAAATATATATTTGGAAAGGTCGTCTAAATTCCGTTTGAATGATGCAAAACTTTCCTTAACCCATTAAGTACACATTGAAAATTTAGAATTTATGTAAATGTCTACTTTTCAACTTTTTTCCTTGATTTTGTACAAAAAATGTTTTGATGCAAAACAAATTCTTCAAACAATTCTAGGAGGGACTGCAAAAAATTTTCGAAAATCTCTTCGCTTCTATTTTTTTAAATTTTTTGAAAATTGCTTAAATTCTTCGTAATTTTCATACAATAAGTGCCTTTAAAGCAATTTTCAAAAAAATTCACAAAATGCAAGCGAAAAGACATTTGATAATTTTTTGCAGTCACTCCTAGAATTGTTTGAAGAATTTGTTCGCAACAAAATATTTATTTTTAATAATCGAGGAAAAAACTTGAAAAATAGACTTTTTTTAAAACTCAAAATTTTCGATTGGTACTTAACGGGTTAAAGAAATTTTTGTATCATTACAACGGAATTTAAGTGAATAAAAGATTAATATAAGAAACCCGCATCAAAACATCTTTATTATACGCAAATTTGAAAAATTTATGGTGTATGAAGACATTAGTGGCACACTGTATGTCAAACTTAATATTATTTGTCACAAAATTGGATATCAGAAATTGAGGGGCATAAAAATGTTTAAACAAATCGAATCAATTCAAGTTCATTTTTACTATATGTACACTAGTCGGCATATTTATTTTGACAACATTTAAAGTTAAATCTAATCATTATTTGAACCTGCTTTATGTTCATTTTGGCATCAATTTCAATTCCGTTTGAATGATACAAACTTTTCTTAACCCATTATGTACACATTGAAAATTTGGAATTCTTGTATAGGTCTATTTTGAAACTTTTTTTCTCGATTGTATAATTATTATATAAAAAAATGTTTTGATGCAAAAAAATCTACAAGCAATTCAAATAGTGACTGCAAAAAATTGTAAAAAACACTAGCAAAGAGATTTATAAGAGATAAATAATCACAATAAATACTTTATTCGTTAATTTTTTTTTGGCCTGCTTTGATTTTTCTGGTTCTGGGTTTTTCCAATCCTTGCAACAATGGTTGGGTAAATCTTTTCCTTTTTATTCATTTTTAATATCCCCGGCGCATTTACATTAACATATAATTTATGCTTTCCTTTTAATGCCGGGTATCCACCACCGCGGAAAATAAAAATTTCTGCCAAACTTCATATAAAAAAAACTGAGGCAGAAACTTTTCGTTTTCGATTTCGTTGCTTGAGTATCGAGCAACTTGAACGAAACCCACAAATAAATATCGATTAATGGCCTATCGACAGCGTTTGTGGAACGAGAGAACAGCTGATGCACAGCTCAGGAATATATTGCCGACAATTATTTCGCGAGTGTCGATTGAAAAAATGGAAGAAAAAACTGTGAGCAAAACCAAAAAGTGAGATGAAACTGTTTTTGCAACAATGTATGCCGCCACCAACACAATCACTTCATCGTCAGAGTTCATTTTATTAATTTTTTTTAAATTAGTTGAACTTTCAAAATTGGCGCTGTTACAAAACACAGCTGATTCGACAGAGTGACCATGCATGTTTTAGGTAAATCGTCACACGTTTTACGTATATGGGCACACTGTTGTATTTATGTTCCATACCCACGAAATAATTAGCAAATTCCTAACATAAAAATTTCGCGGTGCTGGAGACAGGCCTTTAAGCTTTAATTTAATTTGTTAATTACCATTTTTGAATTTTTATGTTTAATTTAAATTTATATATTTATTTTTTTATTTGAGATGTTACCTAAATTACTTTCATTTTAAATTTCCTGTTATTTAAGTAATTTGTTTGATAATATTAAATTGTGTCTTTTTACCGCTAACCGGGGCATAAATAGATTATCTTCTAGTAGTATAAAAATAGTTGATAACTAGTTTTGACTTGGATGAGTCAGAGTAGCCGAGGAATTGCCACAATCTGTGCTCCGTCTCTTTGCTGCGCAACCTGTTAGATGTTGTACTTGTTGTTGGACTCTGAAACTCACCTGAGAGCTCTGCTCAGTTTGTCGTAGTTCATGTTTGGCTTCGCCTTGCGTTCGCCCCAACGCTTGGCCACCTCGTCGGGGTCGATGAGCCGAAACTCGCCCGATTGGCCCTCCCAGCTGATGTAGCTGGCGTTCGACGAATCGGCGAGCAGCTCCAACAGAAATTGCCAGAGTTGTATCTGCCCGCCAGAGCCCTGGGCGACCAATCGGTGAGAGGCAGCGTTCAGCAGCTGATATGGATCTGAAAATAGAGAGCACACAGACACATACAGATACAGATTACAGTCCAAGCAAGCGAGAGTGTGTGTGTGTGTGTGTGTGTGAGTGTGTGAGCGAGAGAGCGCGCGCAGTCATAAACGAGATTTTCTGGTCAATGGCTGCTGCTGTCTGACGCGCGAGAGAGCAGAAGAAGGTGGAGAGCGGGAGAGCGGGAGAGATGGAGAGAACGTGGCATGCAAACCAAATGAAAGCTTTTAATCCACCTTCTGTGGTGAACTAAAATAAAGCAAAGAGAAAAAACCAAGCATAAATCCTCAACTGTGGGAAACCTTTCGCCTCCTCAACTGAGGATTTGGATTTGAATTGAGATTTGGACTTGGGTTGTTCCCGCGATAAAAACGTGATGCATAAAACCTACAAACAGGAATTACATCCAAGGCTGAACTAGGGGAAATCCACTGCAAGTTTTCAAAACATCATAAGGTGACTCACGAACTCACAGCACGAAGCACGCAGAACAGAAGAACAGAAGAAGAGAAGCGCAAGATCAAAGAGAGCGGCAAAAGTATGAAATGTTCTGCTACCTCAACGTCTAATGTGAATTTATAATAAAAAAAATAAAATATATTTATGCTATTGGCAACTTTTGACCACTCCGGAAATGCCAATTGATTTAGGCACAGCTTCACTATAATTATTTTGGCAAGAATATATTTTTTTTTAATTCATTTTTTTTTTTTAATTTAAAGTTTCTTGGAACAAGCTAAAAATAAATATAAATAATGAGAATCAATAAAAATATATGTGATTTATGATGTTAAAAAGAGCACTTGATATTCTATGGATATACTAGTACTTTGTAAACGAGTTAATAAAATAAAAAACATATATTTTTGATTTGGACACCCCTTAACATTTTTTAATTGCATAATATTGATATTCAACATAAGGTACAACGATCCGGTCAAAAAATAACTAGCTTTATGTTTTGCAAAAGAAAAATACAATTTCTTGGGCAATTTTTTTGATTTAAAGTTTCTTGGAACAAGTTAAAAATAAATGTTAATAATAAGAATCAATAGGTTAAGCTATATATAAAAATATATGTGATTGTTTTCCATGTTAAAAAGAGTACTTAATATTCTAGGGACATACGAGTACTTCGAATTTAAATGGGTAAATAAAATAAAAAACATATGTTTTAATTTGGACACTCCTCTCGTTTATCTAAGTACATAATATTGAGATCCAACATAAGGTACACCGATCCAGCAAGAAAATAAATAGCATATTGTTTTGCAAAAGAAAAATACAATATCTTGGGGAATTTTCTTAATTTAAAGTTTCTTAGAACAAGTTTAAAATAAATGTAAATAATGAGAATCAATTGGTTAACTTATATATACAAATATACATATGTGACTGTTTTCCATGTTAAAAAGAGCTCTTGATATTCCAGGGACATACGAGTACTTCGATTTTAAACGAGTAAATAAAATAAGAAACATATTTTTTTAATTTGGACACCACTTTACTTTTTTTAATTGTATAATATTGATAACCAACGTAAGGTACAACGATCCAGCAAGAAAATAATGAACTAAATGTTTTGCAAAAGTAAAATATAATTTTTTTGTGCAATTTTTTTTAATTTAAACACATGAATCTTGGAAGAAGCTTAAAAAAATATTAAAATAATGAAAAAAAAAATCAAGATATCCGTTTTTAAACAGGGAATCTTCAAGTAAAAACGATTTTCAAAAGTAAGCCAAGTTCGGAATATAGAACAAAAGTCTTATTTTTAAGTTCGCTTTTGGCAATCTCGGAAATCTAAAAAAAATTAATTTAAGTATATAAAAATCGAAACGTACTATGTAGTTTAAGTATACAAAAATCTTTAATTTAAACTTTAACAGATCGTGTTATCATACTTAATTGTAGAATAATAATACACAACGATCTTAAAATTAACATAACATAACATTTACATGCAATTAATATACAATTAACATAAAATTAACATAAAAACATAAAATTCGAGAAACAATAAAAAAAATGAGAGAGAGAAAGAGTATTTCGCAGTCGATCAGTCTGAATTGTCATCAGTTCATCAGTTCTTACTTATCATACCATTGAAGATCATGGAGCTGTGCGTGGCTGAGGCTGTGGGCGTGGCTGCAGTGCCTCCGTGATGGTGCTGCTGGTGCTGAAAGTGGTGCACGGCGGCCGTGTGGTGATGTGAATGTGGATGCGGATGTGAATGCGGATGTGGATGAGGATTGGGCAGATGATGCGTTGCCGACGGCGTCGGTTGCATGCGGAGACCGAAGCGCCTGTTGAAATCCTCCGAGAGGCGCCACATGACGCCCACATCAACGCTGACACTCATCTTGTTTTTATGTTTATTTATTTTTTGTTAATAATAATTAATTATTATTCACTTCCGTACTGATTCTTCTTAAAGTGTTTCATTTAACTCCAAGAAAAGTTGATTTTTTTGCTTTCACTACACTTTTGAGTTTTTAAATTGTTAATGTTAGTTTTTAAAAATGAAATACAATAAATTTTGTTCATTTATAACCAAATTTTTATACAAAAACGAATGTTTTTAAATGTTGATTCCAAGTTTTAAGTTGAGAATATTAATTTAAAGACCAGTTCTTGAATATAGAAAAAACATTTGATCTTGTATTTTTGTGTCTTTTAGACTTTTCTTTTATATTTATCTTTGCTTAAAAATCTATTTTATATATATTTTTTATCGATGTAGAAAGTTTATATTTGTTGAAAATTTTTCTTCACTTCACTTTTAAACTTTTAAATAGTTAATGTTAGATTTTAATATTCAAATAGAAAAAACTTTGTACACTTGTAACCAAATTTTTATGTGATTACGTTATTTTAAATATTCATTCCAAGTTTTAAGTTGAGAATATTAATTTAAAGACCAATGATGATTCAATGATTTTGGTATTTTTGTGATTTTAAGACTCTTTTTTTAAAATTTATCTTTGCTTAAAAATCTATTTTATATATATTTTTTATCGTTGTAGAAGGTTTATATTTGTTGTAAACTTTTCCTCACTTAATTTCCCTATCAATTTGATGGGAAAAGCGAATATAAAATGCGAACCGTTTTGGGCCAACTTCAGTTGGCAACTGATGCCAGAAATTGGCAACTTGGCTTTGAAAGCCGAGACGAAAACGAGACGGAATCCGAAATTCACCTGCGCAGCTGGTGGTAAAATGTTTCAGATGCTTCTCTCGGCATCTCTCGGTCACAAAAGTCGGAAAAATCAGAGGGCACGTGCAGCCACTCAACCCCCAGAGGGCAGAAGCAGGAGCAGAAGGGCAGCGAGAGTGGGAATGAGAATTGCAGAGGGAGGCATTTTGGCCGCCGCAGAGAGATTCAATGCGTAATCTGCGCCACGCCGACAACAACAACAACGTGTAATCCTCTTTGGCATAAAAAACAAATCAATTAAATTTGAGTTCAGGTTCAGACGCAGTTGCTCCATCTTTGACATATGCCCAAAGACCCGAAAATCCACATGCCACAGGCACAGGAACAGGAAGGATGCGACGAATTGAATATTTTCCTGTACGTTTTTCCCGACGGCAACAACAACAACAGCAACAACAACTCAACTGACCGCCCGTCGTGCTGTTGTCACTGACTCTGACTCCGACTTCCTTCCTTCCTTCCTTCCACTTCCCACTTCCAACTCCTTTTCCCGCTCTGGCTTTGGCCGCGACCGACTTTTCTGACTTTGCGACTTTTCGGTGGGATTATTTTGATTTTATTATTAGATGCCACATCCTGTGAGAAATTATCATATTTACATCGTTTATTATTAAGTTCATCACTCGAAAAGCGACCCGACAAGACCACGCCCTCTTATTCCCGCCCCCCTTCTTCATGTTGGTAATAACTGTCGTGTGCTGCAGTCGGTTGTGCTCGACTGCAAGAGACCCGGTAACCAGTTCCATAAATGCCCTAAAACTCTATAGCAGTGCAGTTGGGAGCAGTCGCTGCTCCCGGAGCCACTGCGTTCCCACCGCTGCTCTATATCAGAGTTGTTCCTAATTCACTACTTTTTTAATGAATTTGTCATTTCACTAGCATTGAAAAAACTAGTGCTAATGAAAATTCATTTCACTAGCATTGAAAAAACTAATGCTAATGAAAATTCACTTCAGTAGGCATTGAAAATGAAAAGTAATGAACATTTTTCAGTGGCATTACTTAATGCTAGTGAAAAGCTATTTTAATTACCATTAATAATTACTTTATTTTGAAAAATTAAAAAAAATGGAAATATTTAGCAAAGTTGACATAAAATGTAGAAAAATTTAGAAAGTGAGACATGAGATGCGAAATGGCTGTTAACTAGTGTTATTATTAATTCAAGTACCCAATATAAATATAGCGAAAAGGATCAAAATAACAATTTCTATATTTTTCAACAATTTATTTCAATTTTTCTAAATACATATTTCCATTTTTTTTTAATTTTTCAAAATAAAGTAATTATTAATGGTAATTTAAATAGTTTTTCACTAGCATTAAGTAATGCCACTGAAAAATGTTCATTACTTTTCATTTTCAATGCCTACTGAAATGAATTTTCATTAGCAGTACTTTTTTCAATGCCTACTGAAATGAATTTTCATTAGCAGTACTTTTTTCAATGCTAATTAAAAAGTAATGACAACTCTTATAGGCACAACTCTGCTCTATATGCACGCACAAAACTTGATAGCCTGCTAGAAAATTTGTTAATACATTTTTTTCCGAAACAATTTTAAAAATTGTAATAAATAAATTGTCGTTTCTATAATATTTTCCATCACCGTTTATACTTTAATACAAGTTTCTCTTCTTACTCAGAATAATAGCCACAAAAATTTGCATTGTCCAAAAATATGTGAAATTTTTTTAATGCCTTTGTAATTTTTTCTATTTTATTTCGCTTGTCACAAGCCTAATAAACCCTTTGCAATTTGCAGGCACAGGGTCCATCAACTGTCAAGTGCCCAAAAGTGTTACATACTTTAAGGCGATTTACGTTTATTAGTGAAAGTTGTAAGCCACTTTCTTAGTTGAAAAAGAAAACTTGTATAAATTCGAGAGCTGTAATTAAAAGGAGCCTCAACTTGAGTCTGATTTTATACACGCCCCTCAACGAATATGCCCCTTCCTTGTTGCACATTAATTTCACGCCTTTATCAGTGCAGAGGGGGTGGGCAAAGAAAACAATCAATGGAGCACATAAGTAACCAGGCTATCAGCACCTCAGCATCTTAATCAGTTGCCATTAGGTAGAATCGAATTGCAGAAGCAGATGGAGAATGAGAGTGGAAAAAGGATTCAATTGATGCTTGACCACAAAGGATACGCCGTGTGTTCAGGACACAGGACCTGGCTTAAACGTGCCCCTGGGATAACGACGTGCACTCAATTACAAGCAGTTCAATCTGGACACCATTAGATTTATGTTACCATAGATTACACACGATTTACTATTTAAGAAGTCCGAATACTTTTATAAGCATTATTACAAAGAGACAAAGACACAATATTAAGAAACACAAGTCTATTCGAATCAAACACTCAGAGTACCAAATTTGGAAAAACTACATACATCAGATCCAATTTTCAATATCTTTTATTTTATCAAAACTCATCCAATTTTCAAGCGGTATTTTGTTTATGGTTTTGTCTAGAAATTCATTTGGCATTCTAAATTGATTATTATTTTCAAATAAATTTTTGTCTGAAGATATCGATTTACAAAAAACAGCGTATTTTTAAAAGATTCAATATTTTAAATCTCCAGTTTTTACTTTTTATCAACTGTTTAAGTCATTCTTAGTATAAAATAACACTTTAAATTTGATTGTAAGGCGTTTAAATTTGTTTTGTCAAAAATCTTGACAAGATGAACAAAAATTTGGATTTTTAAAGGTTGTCAGAAGAGGTAAGATTAAGAGTAAGAGGTTCTCAAGGACTTCAATATCACTTAACTCTGTCAAAGCTTCAATTTAACTTTACTTAAATTTTTAAGGCAGAATTTCTTTTTTTGACATGATTTTTCTCAAATATTATTTAACATTACAAAATTTTTTTTAATTTTTTAAACAAAAATTTTTTTTGAAAATTGTCCAATAGTCTTTTTCAGAATTTTTTTTTTTAAATTATAAATCTCACTTTTAATCAGGGATTAAAACCGAAACGAAACGAATCATTGGTTTCGAAAAATTTGTGTATATAGGTTACGTAACGTTTACCGGGATTTTGTATGTTTCGGTTTCGAAATACCGTTTTGATTTCGGTTCACAAAAAAATTATTCAAAATGTTAAAAACATGTAAATTTAAAAACAAATATTCAAAAATTTCAAAAATTAATAACATTTTATTGAGATCAAATATACAAATTGTAAATAAAAATCAAACTCTTTTAAAATCTATGATTACAACTTAAAAAGATAATGGAATTTTATGCTAGACCGAACCGACACTAACCGTTCTAAATGAATCGGTTTTTTGGTTGTAATAAATTCGGTTTTTCGGTTTCGGTATAAAAAAAAGTTTATTTTCCGTTACGGTTTCAGTTACGGTTACCAATTTTAATCGGTTTATAGTATATAAATAGTATAAATAAACACTGCACTTAAAATGGCATTCTAAAGAAAAAATAAAATTATTTCAAAGTGAAAAAAAATTTAATAAGTTAAAAATCAGACCAACTTGAACTTGATTAAAATCAAAGATTTTGAAGCGTAATGACATTTTGATCATGATTTGGCCTCTAAACGCAACCTGCATTCAAATATCATTCATTTATTTAAATAATTTTTATATCAAGATGTGGATTTTTGGAATTTCCAATTCAAATTTGAAATTAGAAAGTGTTGTGTGTGTCATAAAAGACAAGGTCTACTCACTTGGCTCGTTCTCGTTGAGCATGGGACTCGTCTCGCGGCCCGTGGCCCTGTAGAGGCTGTGGGCGAAGTGCTTGGCCAGGAGGATGCCGCCGCGTCGCGATCCCGCACAGACCCAGAAATCGGCGCGGCTCAGTTGGCACAGCTCGTGGCCGTCCTTGGGAAAGCGGGCAATATCCGGCTCCGGATCGATTTTCACCTTGCGGGTCAGCCATTTGACCCAGCTGGCAATGTCCTCGGTGGTCCAGGCATGCGGATCCACGGGCAGCACGGGCGTGCCAGGAGCATCACTCTCCTTATCCGTATCCGTGTCCGGATCTGCGCCTGATTCGCAGGCTGGAGAAGGCGGGGACACATTGACGCTGGGCTGCGACTGGACGAGGATTGGCAGCCTGGCACTGGAGCTGGAGGTGGAGGAGGAGGAGGAGCTTGGATCCCAGTCGGAGCTGGATGTGGATGAGGCGGAGTCATCATCGCTGCTGGAGCTGCTGCTGCTTCTTCTTCTCCTGCCTGTTGCCGCCTTCGACTTCTTCGGCCTTTTCTTCTCCCTCTCCCTCTTCTTCTCTGCATCCAACGTTGCCTCTGTTGCTCCCGTTGCTGTCTTGGCGGATGCACCGACTGTGTCGAGTCGGCCCTTGGCATCCTGGTGCATGGCATTCAAGCTCAACACTTGTCCAGCTCTCGCGCCGCACAAGAAACTTTCGATTTGGGTTTCACTTTGGTTGCGTCTACGTAGAATGGCCATGGGATTAGGGGACTACCCCAACAGCACTACAACACACAGAAAGATTTGGGTTTTCTAAATTTAGAAAGAAAATCACACTATATAGAAAACTATTTTGTTTTAAGAGAAACACTTTTTTTGATTAAAAATTAATTTTTTAGAGTTTTTTCTAAAATTTAAAACTTTTCAAAAACACGGAGCACAGCGCTTGAGAATTATTTTGAATTTTAAAAAAAAGTCGGCGGTTGTGAATCATAAAAAAATCTTTAAGAAAAAAGTTTTTAAATAATTCTTGTATTTTATTTTTTTTTAAATTCATTAATTTATTTATTTCCTGGTTAAAAGTATTTAAAAATACCTTTATTCAATATTTTAAAATTAAATTGTCCTCAGATTTGGAGATAATTAATAATAAAAGTATTTATTAATACTATTTACTATTAAACAAAAGTACTTTTTAATAAGAAATTTTTTTTCTCAAATTACAAAATTTTTTTTTAAGGGTGATTTTATTATAAACTATTTTTTGGTAAACTGTTTTACACACGTTAATCAGTCTCTTTGAACATACTTTTTTCAATTTCTTACATATTTTTTATTTTAGAAAAACAGTTTTTAAATTTATTTGAACATTTTTTGAAATTTAAAGTTCTAAAATATTTTTTAATTTAAGAAAAACACTTTTTTCAATTTATTTGAATATTTTTCTGAAATTTAAAGTCAACACTTTTCGAAATTTGTGTTTAAAATTCGTAAAATTCTTTATTATAAGAAATACACTTTTTAAAATTATAGAAAATTTATCGAAAAAATTAAGAAAAACTGTTTAAATTCATAGATATTTATTAATTAAATTTTATTATTATTAATATTGAGGCAAGACTTTTTTGACCCACATTTGAATCAACTGCAGGCTTCCACTTGGATTACACTTTTCATTGACGTCATTGTCAGTTCTTGTTAAACACACTCACGGATCGCGGATCTCGGATCCCGGGTGGCGGGTTTTTTAAACGGATTTAGGATTAACAAGTGGTTGGTCGCTGGTGTCCGGTGATTCACCGAGATTCCGATTCCGATTCGCGACACGCGCGCGTTTTTATCTCCACGTTTCGAGGGAATTACACCAGTTTGGTCAAGAAATCAAAGTCGATTTTCCGACACCTTTCGGCAAATGATTGAAGTTAATAACCGTTAATCTCGAGCAATAGCAAATCGATCGATATATGCACACATGTATGTAATTTTTACGATCAATCCGCAATCCGTAATCCGACAAGCATCCGCACAGGTTCGCGTCTGGCAAGTTAATGATCAGCAAAAATGTACAGCGATAAAGTCATGACGAAATCAATGCGCCAAAGCTCTCGTTCCACTTTGCTCTCTTTCAATCGCTCTCTCTCTCTCACTCACGAATGTTTGCCGCTCTCAGTTGCTGCCCACCCGCTAGCAAATCGATAGTTGACGCCAAGGTGAATTTACTAATAAGGTGACGTCGTCCGATGTGGTGAGGCTACAGACAATAAAAAAAACATGCGACACACAACCTCTTTCGACAACGTTTGCAGGCATGCTGTCAAATGTTTGTAGCCTCGAAAGAGAGCAGCTGTGGTGACAACGTTACCTTATAGTAAATATACCTTGGTTGACGCCGCTTCGCCGCTTGTTGGCGACCGGTTCGGTCAAGGTATATTTACTATAAGGTAACGTTGTCACCACAGCTGCTCTCTTTCGAGGCTACAAACATTTGACAGCATGCCTGCAAACGTTGTCGAAAGAGGTTGTGTGTCGCATGTTTTTTTTATTGTCTGTAGCCTCACCACATCGGACGACGTCACCTTATTAGTAAATTCACCTTGGGTTCGGTGAGTGCAATTCACTAGTGGGATCGCAAAACCAAAAGCTTTTTCGTTTATCTATGCTTCGCTCTCTCTCGCGATTACAACGCAACGCGCTCGCAAGCATGACGTCGGCAACTCTCGGCACATATTGAATGACGCGTCGTGAGTCATCGCTGTCGACGCTGTTGACAAACAAACACACACACACACACACACACACGAATAAACAAATTCGCAAATCGCGTGGAGAGCTTTGTCATGGAGTTCCCCAGGCACAGGTTTCTGAACTGCGCACAGTGGGTCACAACGGCTAGATTAGCTTATTGGTATGTACAGTGTGCCACTAAAAAAAAATATACTTCTTCAAACAATTCAAAAAGTGACTGCAAAAAATTTTTTCAAAAATCTCTTCGCTAGTATTTTTTATGAATTATATACATATATATGACTATTTTTAACCCTTTTTCCTCATTTCCATTCCAAAAGTGTCTTTTTAGCAATTTTCAAAAAATCATAAGAAATACTAGCGAAGAGATTTTTGAATTTTTTTTTTTTTTGCATTCACCTTTAAATTTTTGTAGAATTTTTACGCATAAAAATAGAGATTTTTTAACATTTTTTTTTGCAGTCAATTTTAGAATTGTTAAGAATTTGTATGCATCAAAATATTTTTTTTGCAGTCACTTTTAGAATTGTTTGAAGAATTTTTATGCATCAAAATATTTGTTTTAAAATCGTGCTAAAAAGTTGAAAAATAGACTTTTTTTAAATTCAAAATTTCCGATGGGGACTTAATAGGCTAAACAAATTTTTGTATCATTAGAACGGAATTCAACTTTAAAGTCAACTTATTCAATTTAAAAAAAAAACAATAATTTTAAAGTTTTATTTTATGCTCAAAAGTTTTAAATTTGTCTTTTAATATCAATAAAATATTAAAAAATATTTTGTAATTTTGGTAATAAAACTAGTAATTATTACAGTCGCTGATAAGCATTTTTTGCCCACTGTGCGGCGGTTAGTAGTATTAGCAGCACGGTGTGTGGAGGGGAGGGGGGCATAAGGTCGTTTGAATGCTGAATAAATTCATTCATTAAATTACGTTTACTCTCTCACGCTCACACTCTTTCTCTCTCTTTCTCTCACGCCTTCTCTCTTGTTTGCTGACGCGTCATCATTCCTGGAAAAGCTCGATGAGTTGTCCGCTATGATTGGCCTCCTCCAATCGATCCAATCTGTGCTACGTTTTTGGCCAATATAAAACTTGTTGGCCGTCGGCAGATCACAACAGTTTCGATTTTTGTTTTCGTTTGCCGTTTATTCATGGGAATCGCGCATTACGCGTCGAAAAATGTGAAAGCTTTTTTGCCTACAAATGTTCAAATGTTCAAATAGACGATTGCTCTATTGAAATTATTTGAATTCAGCGCGCGTTTCCAAGAAATCAATGTGATTTCATAGCTCGGTGGCCGCATTTAGTGCAATGATTCACAACACTGCCCTCCCTCCCCTCCTGACCAGCCCACCCCACCCCACCGCTCTCCCTCTCCTTGTCCTTGTCTTGCGTGTTGTGTCTGGCGCCACAATTATTATACTGATAAATATATTTATATTTATATTTGGATTTTGTGTATTTGACGTTACGTTGAGATGATGATCAAGCGACGGAGCTTTTACTATTTTCATTCATAACTTGCTTGCCTGTGTGTGTGTGTGTGTGTGGATTGTGTGTAAGGTGTGGAACGTGTCTCTCTACCTCTCTCTCTCTCTCTCCTCTCTTTTAGTCTGTTGATGAATGATCTTGTGAAATTCCTATTGCTCATTCATAACTTGGCGTTCGTAGCTTGTTTAGCATATTTCATGACGTGCTAAGTACAGTGGAACTTCTTTACAATGAAGTTCTAACTTTTAGTTTACGATTTAAAACACAGTCGAACTTCCCTAACTCGAACTTCCCTAACTCGAATTCTCTCTAACTCGAACAAAATCGAGTGGCAATAGCGAGCAAATTTCATACAATTCTGCTTCCCTAACTCAAAGTCTCCCTAACTCGAACTTTTTTCGTGGATAATGGTGATTCGAGTTAGGGAAGTTCGACTGTATTTTGTCATTTGTATATAAATATTTCTTAATAGCCTTTATTATGTAGTTCTACTGTAGCTGTTAACTCAGCAAGGGGAATTACTTTTATAGATTAAACAGCTAATATGATTAAATAGATCATAAATAACTTTATCTTGTATTTATATTTCTCCAAGTGTGCCAATTCGCTTTAGGGAAGTTCCACTGTAACTAGGGGAATCACCCAAGCAATTTACTTAATAAATAAAACTGATAATATGCATAAATAGATAATAAATTACTTCTTTTTTTTTTAAATGTGCAAATTCGCCTTAGGGAAGTTCAACTGTAACTAGGGGAAGCACTTCGGAAACTATACGGATAGACAATTGTATTTTTTACTTTCACTTGTGGGTTAATTAAAAGTTAAATCACCTTGGGAAAAGTGCATATAAAAAAGGGAATCACTGTACAAGATTCTATTTGATTAAACTATGGATTAACTTGGACTTTGACTGTGGCATGAATAGTAGATAAATACATACAGTGATGGAACAAATAATAGAATCGATTTATTAAGTAAAAGTTATGGTACTGAACAAAATTAATTTTGTCCAAAGCAATTTTAAAAATACAAAAAAAACAAATGAGGGTTTCAAACCGAAACGGTTTTCGGTTTCAGTTACGGAATCGGTTATGCTAGCATTTAGGTTTTCCGTTATCGGTTACCGATTTTTTGTATGTTACGGTTTCAAAATATCGGTATGATGTCGGCTTGCAAAAAAATTTGAAGAAAATGTTAAGTATAAATATAAAGTATATATATAAAATATATATATAAAGTGTTTATATAAAGTATATATATAAAGTATATATATAAATTTGAAAACAAACATTCAAAAATTTTAAAAAAATAGTTTTTTTTATGGAGTTTAATACACAAATTGGAAATAAAAATTAAATTTAGTTTTAAAAAAAGATACTTAAATCTCAGTAACATAATTTAATCTTATGTTTGACCTAACTATAGAATAAATTTCAGTTTTTGGTTTTCGGTATTATAAAATAAGTTTTATTTCGTTACCAATTTCAATCGGTTAATACCGGTTAACGGTTACGGTTACAGTTATGGTAACGGTTTCAATAGCTGGTTTCTATAAATTGCGCCATCAACGTAAGTAAGTCTATGACTAGTTGTTCAAGTGATTAGTTCAGTTCAATTCAGTTGAGTTCCTCCCTGATTTCCTCGTCATCCGCCTCGTCATCACTTGTCATCGCATTTGTTGTTGTTGTTGTCGTTGTTGTTGTCATCGATATTGTGGATTGTGCCGTTGCCGTCGTCGTCGTCGATGAGTGGTTGACTTGACGACCCGAATTCCAGATGAGCTCAAAGTCCAAGTCACACTCCTTGGCCACGCGCTGCACCAAAGCTCTGTCCACCAATCCCGACGCACTCCACGAATTGTCCTTGACGGCCAGTTCCTTTAAGGCCCGTCCCGCCTCGGGAAACTGCTTGGCATTGACCAGAGCCCGCACCAGCATGGCCAGAATGTGGGCGTGGCGTATGGGCGGCAACTCGGGCTTAACTGCAAATTGTATAAAATGTTTCCCTTTAGTACGAATAATAATAATAATGAGTAACGAAATCTGGTAAAATTGGAAAATTAAGTAACTTTTAAAAAGAAAATTATGATAAAAAAAAAACAAGAAAAATATATAAAATACATTTAAAAATTGTAAGAAATGCAACAATTAAAAAAAAAAAAATAACTTCAATGAAAAATCTATTTTTAAAAGCAAAAGTATAAAAAATTCAAGAATATCCATTTGAATATATTTTAAAAGTATTTTAACATAAATACAAATGTGCAATAAGTTTTAAAATTGTGAAAAATTCAAAAATACAATAAAAAACCAATAAAAGAGTAAAAAATCTCATTTTTAAATGCAAAAAAAAATATAAAAATCGGAAGGTTATTAAAATACAATAAATAAAATTTAAGAAGTGCAAAATATGATAAAAACTAAGTGTGATAAAAAAAATGTTAACATTTTAAAAACATTGAAAAGCGCACAGATTCCAAAAAATAGAAATTTTTAAAATACCAAACGAATGTAAGAAAAATGCGACAAGATTCAACGAAAAAATCGAATAATGAAAGCAAAATTTTCAAAATGTAACAAATGTTAAAATATTATAAAAAAAACAGTATAAAAAAAAAACCAAAAATGCACAATTTAAAAAGAAAAACAAAAAAATTTCAAAAATTTATAAAATAAAAAAAAGATGTAAAAAAAAATCTGAAAATTCAACAAAAACTTTCAAATACAGCTAAATGAAAAAATCTTTTTTAAAGTGAAATTTGGAAAAATGTAACAAATTTTATAATTATAAAAAAAAAGGTATATTCAAACAATCAGAAATGCAGTTTCCAAAAATTATGAAAATTAATAAACAATTTAAAAAATTTAGAAAATTAAAAAAGAATAATCCAAAAATTAATTGATCTGTCCCACAAAATGAAGACGCACTCAACATGGAGCGACAGGCTCCGATGACGGCCTGGTTGTCGCCGGCTTGCAGGGATCGTTGCATCTCGAGAATGGTCTTCACGTCGGCGACGGTGCGCTGCAGGTTGTTGTAGGCGTGCTGGGCGTGGCTGAGCTTCTCCAGGCACTTGGCCGCCTCCTGCATGGCAATCAAGGCCTTCTCATAGTCCTGATACTCCTCGATCTCCAGCTGGGCGCAGATGGCATAGAAATTGGCCAATGAATCATAGGCTTGTCCCTTGCCATAGAAGCCAACGATGTGCTTGAGGATGGCCGGATCACTTTGCCAGTCCAAAGACTGCAGATAATTGGCGGCCATGATGTAAATCTCGCGTTGACGCGACATTGTGGCAAAGAAAATGATTTTATCCGTGTTGCCCGATTTCAGGAGGGATTTCATGGCACGCACTTTGTCGCCGGCTTGCGTAAACTTCTTGGTGGCACTGTGATAGTCGCCCTGCTGCTGGAGCAGATCCCCCAGCTGCACCAGGATGCCCAGGCGCGTCGCCTCCGGAAAGTCGCCCTTTGTGGGCGTCAGTAGATTCGCGAGTTCCTCGGTGACGGGCACTCCCTTGTCCACACAGATGCTCAGAGCACGCTCCAAGTGCTTGGTCTTGGCCAGCAACTGAACTGCCTTCTGATGCTGCTCGATGCTGGTAAAGAAATCCGCACATCGATTTATTAACTCCGCATCCGATTCGGCATTCAGTTCGCTGGCTATGATCTCCAGAATCTCCGGCTGTTGCGACTCAAAGGCCATTTCCAGTGCCTTGTGGAGCATGCCCGCCCGATGGTACAGTTCCACGGCGTGCTTAAAGTTCCCGCACTCCTCAAAGTACGCGGCTGCTATCGCCTTGTCCCGACTGCGCGATGAACTCGCCACCGTCCAGAGCTCCTCCTGGAAGTCGTTCTCCTTGCAGATGCGAATCGCATTGCTGAACGTCTGCGCCCGCGTGTAGAACATGATCGCCTCCTGGAACTTGCCCACGTTCTCGTAGTGCCGTCCCAGGTGATAGCACGCGGCCCGGTCGCCCGACTGTCGGGCAATCGCATCTGCCTGCAATTAAGAAGGATTGATATTTAAATCGGTAATAAAACAAGTGGATAAGGCTTAAGTCGAGTTCCCGACTATAGAATATCCGTTACTCATTCAAATAAATATTTAAAAAAATGTATTGCATACTTTTAGGCACTTGCATTTCTTTAAAACTTAAATAAGGCATTACCACCATTCTATTTGTCCGATCTAGTTACGATTTAGTAGGATAATAGCTAATAATAGTAGTTAACGATAATTACCAAAAAAAAACTAAATATCTTAATAAGGCGGGCAGGGGCGAGGCAAAAATATATTCCAACGAATACAATATACCTTTTTACTTATTTCTAATGTAACGGGTATAAAAACGTATATCATATCTTTTTAAAATCGCTCAGATATTTAATCACGGATTCAAACTGTTACCGTAACCGGTATTAACCGTTTGAAATTCTTAAGCGTAACTGAAACCGTTATCGAAATAAAACTTTTTTATTAAACCGATACCGAAACACCAAATTTATACCAACCGGAATAACCGTTAAGGAACCGATTCATGCATAACGGCTATTGAAGTTATGTTATTGAAGTGTAATTATGGTTCACAAAAGTCAATTTGATTTTTATTTCAAATTTGTATATTTGAAAATATACAAAATTCATAAAAAAAAAATCTTAATTTTTAAAATTTCTGAATATTTGTTTTCAAATTTAAATGTTTTTAACATTAAAAATAATATTTTTTTTGAAATCGAATCATACTGGTATTTTGAAACCGAAACATTAAAAAAAACCGCTAACCGATACACGAAAACGTTTTCGAATCCGATAACCTATATGCGAACATAGCCGATAACCGATAACCGTAAGTGTAACCGATATTTGACAATACATATCCTTTTTCTTAATAATATAATAGTTTATTCGCTACAGTGCCTACTTTGGATATCTTGCCCAGGTAGCAGAGGATCTTCACCTGGGAGAACCAATCCTCGGCCCTGCTGTAGACGGCGAGAGCGGCGTCCATGTCGCCAGAGCTCTCCACGTACTGGCCCCACCACTTGAGCAGCTTGGGATCCGTGGTCGACTGAATGTACCGCTTCATGGCCAGCGGATTCTCGAGCAGCAGCTGCGTGATATTCTGCACTGGATTCTGCGTCTTCTCGTAGTACTCGAGGGCGCCCTTGATGTCGCCAGATTCGCGCAGTGAGAGCGCCTTCTGGTAGTACGTGTGCTTCAGATGAATGCGATCCTCGGTCTCGGCCAGCTGCAGGGCCGCGTCCAACTGGCCCGTCGACTGCAGCAGCTTGTTGAGCAGATCGTGGCGCCGGCAGCGCTTGTACAGCTCCTTGGCCTCCTCGATCATGCCCAGCTCGATGGCCAGCACCGCCACCTTGGCCTCCAGCTCCAGATCGTCGTCCTCCATGGCCTGGCGTAGCGCACGCACGGATCTCGCCTGCTCCAGGTGACCCAGGCACACCTTGGCGAAATAAATATAATTAATGATTAGTCCTGAATTAAATAAGGATTAAAAATATAAAAATAATGAAATCGGTTAAGTTTTGACAAAGTTATGACAGTTTATAGTTTTTAAAAAAGTGTCAGATTTGGAAAAAGTGAACAGTGTTGGGAAAATACTTAAATTTTACCACTCAATTCTAATGAAGATTCAAATTATAGTTCAAACAATAATAAAATTGACATTTTGCATGGAAATTTTTTAAGTTTTGCTCAAGTTATGACAGTTACAAGTTTTTGAAAACCTGTCAAGGCTTAAGTTGAAAAATTTGTAAGTGTTGGTTAAAAGTTAAATTTTCCAAATGAATTAAATTTCAATGCAGAATCTAAATTAGAGCTTAAACAATGAAAAAATTGAAAATTGTTAGAAGTTTTTTAGAATGTTATAAAAAAAAGCGAACAGTGTTGAAAAAAAATTGAATTTTTCTAATGAATTAAATTTTGGTGCAAAATCAAGTTTAAAGTCATTTGAAGGAACAATTTCCGCAGTAAAATCTCTTATTTAGAAGTTTTTGAAAAAAGTGTATAGAAAAAGTGGACAGTGTTGGAAAAAATTAAGTTTTCTAAATTAATAAACTGATGCTGCAAAATCAAATTAGAAGTCAAAAAATGGAAAAAATAACGTGATTAAATCGTTTAAGCTTTGACTAAGTTGGTGTAGTGTAAAGTTTTAAAAACAAATCTCAAGGGGTGAGTATGGAAAATGACAGTGTTGGAAAAAAATTTAATATTTTAATTGAATAAGATTTTATGCAGAATCAAATTATGGTTTATTAAAGGGAAAAACTGACATTCCGCAAGGAAAATTGTTGACAAAATTATGACAGTTTTAAAAAATGGTGACAATGGGTAAGTATGAAAAAAAGTGTTGGAAAATAACTTAATTTTCCAAATGAACAAATATTTGGTGCAGAATCAAATTAGAGATTAAACCATACCTATGTTAAATAATGATTAGTAATCATAATTATTAGTAATAAGATTAGTTTTGTTTAAAAGTCGAACTGATGATTAAATTACGATTATTTTCGGTTTTGCGATTACAAAAATAATCAGAAAAAATCAAAAATAATTAAAAATAATCTTTTTGGATATTCGAATTATTTTTGATTTTTATCTAATTATTTCTGATTTTTTTGGCTACTTTTATTGTGAAAACTTAAAATAATTTAATTTTTACTAAATAGTCATAAATAATCAGAAATAATCAAACATAATCAGAAATAGTAAAAAAAAAAATCAAAAATAATCCGAATACTCAAAAAAATTATTTTATATTTGATTTTTTTCTGATTATTTTTGAATAATTGTAATAATTTTAGATTATTTCTGATTTTTTGCAATCGTAATCATTATATAATTACAAATTTATCAACAGTGAATTATATAGTCACTACGATTATTTCCAAAAATAATCTAATTGATTTGTAATTCTAATCGAAATTTAGCAGGTGTGGTTTAATGTGTGTGGAACCCACCTTGGCCACATCCAGGCGACTGGTGTGCACGCACATCCTGGCCAGATTGGTCCAGATGACCTGGGAGTGAATGGAGCGGACACAGCGAAAGGCCAAATCCATTTGACCCTCGGCGACGTGTAAACTGAAGTTGAGGACCTGGCGACGCGTAACTGCGTCGCATTGCTGCAGATCCGCGAAGTCCTGCAGCGGCTGCTCCTGGACAGCGTTCACCTGGAGCCGGACAACGCTGGGCACGCACAGGTTCAAGAGCTGGGCGCCTTGAGAGATTGCTTGCGTCTCCAGCACATTCAATTTGCCCTCGTTCTTGTCGGCATAAAACATGACCAGGATTTGGGATTCCACATAGTGACTGGGCGTGGGAGCGGGAGTTGCTTTTGTTGTTGGTTTCTGCATAATCATGGACCTGACCTCCACAGCCAGCAGACGCGGCTCCTCCGTATCCCAGAAGATTCGCACAGCCAAACTGGAGCGATTGCTCTGGGATTGGGCATCAGCTGCCGTTTCTGGCTGAGATCTGGCCAAGTCGTACTCGAACAGATTGTTGCGCTCAAAGTCCCAGCAATAAACGGCCGCACAGGGCGCAAAGCTGCTGTTGGCCATCACCAAGGCCAGATGGCTGCCCAAACTGTTGCACTTGACCAGGATGAACTCGCCGAAGTCGTCGAAGATCTCGTGGCCCGATTTGCTGGGGAACAACAGCTTCGGATCGTGGCGCGTCACATCGTAGGCCTTCACATAGCCGTTCATGGTGAACACGGCCAAGTAGCATCCGGTCAAATCCATGCCAATGATTTTGCCTTCAAGCAAATTGAAAACAAATTTATTTTATTTCAAGTGATGATTTTTTAAATAAATATGATTGTTTTTAAGTATTATAATATACATTTTTTTTTTGATTTTATGATTAAATTATGATTTTAAAAAATTTAAGTTTCACTTTTTTTAATACTAAATTAGATTTATTTTTCGAAACTTTGAATTTTTTGATTGTCATTAATTGTTTTTCAATTAAAATTACAAATTATAATTCTAATAAGATTTATTTATGAAAAAAATGTAACTATTTAATTATTAATTATTTATTATTTAAAAATTATGATTTTTAAAATATATTTTTTAAATAATTAAAAAGATCTATTTTTGGAAACTTTAGAAAATGGTCAAAAAGGTTATATTAGATTTGTGTGATGTACAGTGTGCCACTAAAGTCTTCATACAGCATAAATTTGCCAAATTTGCGTATAATAAAGATGTTATGATGCGGGTTTCTTATATTTATCTTTTATTTATTTAAATTTCGTTCTAATGATACAAACATTTCTTTAACCCATTAATCGAAAATTTTGAATTTAAAAAAAAGTCATTTTTCAACTTTTTTCCTCGATTTAAAAAAAAAAAATTTGGATCAAAAAAATTCTTTAAACAATTCTAGGAGTGACTGCAAAACAAATTTTCAAAAATCTTTTTGAAAGTATTTTTTATAATTGGAGGAAAAAGTGGTTAAAATAGTAATTTTTAGGATTTCCAAAAAATTATAAAAAATACAAGCAAAAAGATTTTTGCAAATTTTTTTTCCGACTGTCCGTCCGTCCGTCTGTTCGTCTGTCCGTACGTCCGTCTGTTTGAATGTGTCGCACTCAGAAACTATAATAGCTAGAGACTTCAAATTGGGTGTGGAGCTTGCTGGATACCGGACGCAGATAAGGTTTATTTTTAAATTTGAATTGGACCACTATATGTTTTATGATTACTATAATATGTTTTAAGATTAATTCAATTCTTTGAATGCTTTAATAACCGAATGTGAGCCAAACATTTTATCAAAGAGGATGTCGAGTAAACTGTGGTTTCCAAGTTCTGAGTGTTTGTGGATTCAGATATGACTATGCACATATACAGCCGTGGTCATATAAATAGCACAAACCAAAACAGACTGTTTCGATCGTTCATTTGGACAATATTTTGCATCCGATTTCACATGGTATACAGGCAAAAATTTTACCATTATCATTTTTCTCTTTTGTTTTATGCTTAATTTTCGATCGCGACCACTTATTTTGCATGGTCATAGAAATAGCACATTTTGATGGTACGGTAGCTCATTTCTAGGAAAAGTGGTTTTCGCAGACTTTTTTTTTTATTTTTAATATTTAAAATTAATAATTAACAAATTTGGTCGAAAACGTTCTAAAATGGATCGTGGAAGGCATTGCTCGGTTTAAGAAATAAAGATTATATTCATACTTTGTGAATCTGGAAAAAAAACTTCTGAAATAGCCGAAATAATGAAATGCTCCAGGAAGTTGGTGTATAACGCACTTTAAGTAGTAAAGTTAAACCCAACCCACTTGACGGATAAAAAAAAATCTTAAGAAAAAGCCAAGGAAAACAGATTTTACTACGGATAGACTCATAGTGCGGAAGAGCAAAGCGGACCCTTTTAAATCCTCTCGAGAAATTATGAAGGAAATTAATGATGAATGTGGTAGGAATGTGTCCAGAAGACTCGTGGCTAGAAGACTAAACGAAGCTTCGCTCTTTGGACGCATCAGCAGGAAGAAGCCACTCCTGTCAAAACGAAACATCAAACAAAGATTGAGTTTCGCACGGACTCACCGGGATAAGAGTCTGAATTTCTGGAAAAAGGTGCTATGGAGCGATGAAACCAAAATAAATAAAGTAGGACCCGATGGCAAAACATTTGTTCGTCGTCAAAAAAGCCAAGCTCTTAACTCCAGGTACACTATGAAGACAGTGAAGCACGGTGGCGGAAGTGTTATGTGTTGGGGTGCATTTTCCTAGCATGGTGTGGGTCCGCTCTACCAAATGAATGGCCTAATGGATCGTTTCATGTATGTGGACATTCACATAAATCAAATGGAACCATTTACATTTAAGAATATGCCTGTTATATGGATATATCAACACCAAAACGACCCAAAGCACACATCTCGAGTCGTTAAAAAGTGGTTGAAGGACGAATCCACCGAAGTTTTGGAGTGGCCAGCTCAAAGTCCTGACCTAAATCCAATAGAGTATTTATGGAATGATGTAAAGGTCATGATATACAGAGTAAAATTTGGCAATCTTGACGATTTGTGGACATGTGCTCAAGAAGCTTGGAATTCCATTCCGAAGGAGAGATGTTGGAAGCTTGTGGAAAGTATTGGCCGGAGATGTAACGCCGTTATTAAAAACCATGGATATTAAACTAAATATTAATTTTGTTCAACAATTATAACTTTTAAGCTTAATTTCCATGAATTATTTTGAACATTTTGAAATTGTGCTATTTCTGTGACCACACATATTTCGTCAATTTTAAATTTTTTAATTTTTACTCTTTTGTTTTAAAACATTTATAAATTTTTATTTATGAATTAATTAGTTAATAAGTTAAGCTATGACCTGCCAAAGTTGTTTGATTTTTTAAAAACATTTTTTAATGAAAAAAAGCATTCCACAAGTTTAATATTTTTTTGTGCTATTTATATGACCACAGCTGTATGTATTACTTATGTAGTTGCGATAATCGCATTTTAAAATTCACTTCTTCGCTACTATTCAAATTTTGATTCAGTCAGTCTTCTTTGGAATCCAGTGAAGAAAAGTTGCAAAATGTTGTTGAAAATAATTTATATAATATTCTTAATAAGTACATTTACTTTGCACTCTTATGGAATTCACATTTCCGAATATAATGAAACGAACGTAATTCTTACAATAAATTCTAAATTATCCGAGTTGAAAGAAAAGTTGACAAATGAAGTTGCTAAGGATTCGGATACTCAAATTCTCAGAACGGATATACAGTTCATAAGATCAGAGATAGAACGACAGAAGAATTGTGTAGATGTCAAGGAAGCGGTTAATGAATCTTCAAGAGCGGAAATCCAAGAGCTCAGAACGGATATCCAGAGTCTTAGAGCGAAGTTGGACAGCCTGAAGAACGAAGAGGAATCAGCGATCCAATCTCTCAGGGCTGATAGCCAAGTGTTTAGAACAGATATCCAGAGTCTTAGAGCAGAGTTGGAACAACAGAAGAAACTTGATAAGGAAGCGGATATCCAATCCTTAAGAGCGGACCTGGAAAAGCAGAACAAAGATGTCCTTCAGAATAAGTCTCTCAGCGCGGAGGTGGAACGACAGGGAAAATTGGTAGAAGGACTTGTTAAGGAAACTGATAAACTTAATTGGTCCTTCAACCCACACAATTGTACTGGCGCCAAGACCAGTGGGATTCATGACATAACTATCCCCAAGTTTAGCAGTCAACCTTTTAAAGCGGTCTGCGATGCGGAAACTCAAGAAGGAGGCTGGACGATTATCCTGCGGCGGATGGACGGAAGCGTCAACTTTTATCGGAACTGGACCGAATATAAAAATGGATTTGGAAATCTGGATGGCGAATATTTCTTAGGTTTGGACAAAATCCACACGATGACTGCAGAAAGGAGTCAGGAGTTACTTGTTGTTCTCGAGGACTTTGAGGGAGTGCAAGCATTCGAGACTTATGATGAATTTGCAATTGGCAATGAGGATCAACAATATGAATTACATACTCTGGGCAAAGCCAGTGGAACAGCTGGGGATTCACTCGAATATCATCGTGGCAATAAATTTACTACATTTGATAAGGATAATGACACTTGGAACGGAGTAAACTGCGCCATTCGCTACACTGGTGCCTGGTGGTATAACGCTTGTCATCACAGGTAGGATGTGATGTTAATTATTTCTTAGAGCTTCGTTAATTGACTTGAATTCTTGCAGCAAATTGACGGGAACGTATAAAGACAATGGCAGCCAAAAAGGCGTCATTTGGTACCACTTTCGGGGATCTGATTACTCCCTTAAAACAGCCATTATGATGATACGCCCTAAAAAGTGAATTCTCAGTCTGTACTACATTTAACCCCTTCGATCCCAACTCTGACTGAGGGCAACTTCTGCTGTTCGAGGGATAACTGTAAGCGATTCCGTTGTTATTATTCAGATGATTCATTTTAACATCGGACAATATTATTAAAGTCGTAGATAACTTATCCCCCTAATATATACTTACAAGTCAAAATTAATAAAAAAAAAAAAAAGTTATTGATTTTTGAAATAAAAATAAAACATTGTCAAAAGCTGCCAGCATGAAAAGTTTAAAATTCAATTGAATAATAAAATAAATATTATATTTAATTGATTAATTTAAGTAATTTTTTGTAATATTATATATATAATATTATATATACATATATGTGCATAAATTTGTTATTCAATTTGTATTACAAAAAATAATTTTGTCAGCATTCAAAATAAAATAATAAATTGTGTAATTAAATTAAATTGTAAATTTTGAAATGGAAAACTGAAAAAAGAAACAGCCCTACCTTCAACATCATTGCCCATGATCCTGTGAAGAATGACGCCGCCCACGGAGTAGACAACAATGTCGCTGGAGTTGAGACAGAAGATGTTTTGGTTCTGCAAACAGAGGGCGAGACACTCGGCGTTAAAAGTCTGCAACAACTTGATGCTAAGCGAGGGAGGCGAAGCGGAGGCGGAGGATGTGGAACCAGCGCCAGATGCCTCGAGAATCTCCTCGAATTCGTCGAGAGTCTTCTCCACCTTCTGCAGACTGTACGAGGAAATGGAGCGTCCATTGCTCACAACCAAATTCAGTTCGTTGAGGGCCAGGGCGGTGACAGCAAAGTCCGCTTGGACTGTGCACTGCCTGCCGCTGCAGTGCGTCAGCTGGACACACTTGGCGGAGCTCTGCAGCGCCCACAGGCTGCGCGTGTGCGAGGCGAGCAGCGGCTGCTCCTTCAGCATGAACACACTGGACAGACAGTTGACCAGGATGCACGGCTTGCTCAGCTCGTTGAAGCCCCAGGTGCAGCTCTTGACGGCTCCTTGGCGGGACAGCGACGATATGTTGCCCAACTGCCAGGCATCCTCGGGTGCACCCACAAAGCAGCAGAGCTGGAAGGGATTGCAATCATGTCAAGACTTTAAATCGTTATTTTAAAATCAATTAAATAAATAATAAAAATAGAAGAAACTATAAATTGACAAATTATTTCAATTATAAACAATTTAAATAGAATAGTTAATAAATAATAATTAAATGTTTTTTAAAGATTGCATTCAATTCAAGATTTCAACATTGTTTTCGAGTGCAAATCTAAAATGTTTACTTTTATTATATTTGTAATAAATTTAGAACAAATGTTCTATTCACATATTATATTTATTATTTTTGATTTAAATAAAATTTAACTAAATAATAGTGCAATTTTCTGAAATTAATTTTAATCAAAATAAATTGATTTCAATTAAATTAGAGGGCAAATTATTAAATTTTTTGTTGAATTTTCATTAATAAACTACTTATTTTATTATTTGAATAAAAAATTTAATTACTAATTTTCCAATATTATAATGTTATTTACTTTCATTGTGTTTGTAACAAATATGAAATCTAAAATCAATTTTTAACAAATGATTGTAATTAAAATTGATTGCACTTTTTGATTATAATCAAAAATAAGTATTTTTAATAATTAACTTATTATTTTTTGAATTGAATAATAAATAAATAAGCTACTTAATAAAAATTAAATTATACAAACTAAATGCAATAAAAATAAATTAATTTCTATTATTTAAATAAATAAATAAATATAAATATGAATAAAAATATAAAGATATATATAATAATCATAAACATAGCTATAAATATAAAAAATAAACATAAAAATATATTTATGCAAATAAATATAAATATCAATATCAATATAAGTAAAAATGTAAATATAATTATAAATATAAGAGGTAATATAAAGGAAATGAGTATTTTTCTATAGTAAACTACTTATTTTTTGAATTGAATAATAAATAAATAAGTTACTAAATAACAATTAAATTATACAAACTAATTGCAATCAAAATAAATTGATTTCTATTATCTAAATATAATTATACAATTATAAATATAATAATAATAATAAACATAACTAAAAATATAATTAAAATATAATTATAAATATAAAAGGTACAATCATTGATTGCTAAATAAAAAGATTGCCATCATTTGTGCAGCTCCATTAAAGCAGCTCACCGTGCGCTTCCAGGTGTAGAGATTGCCCAGATTTGTGGCGGCACAAAGGGTCTGATTGCTGGTGCTGTAGGCCAGGCAGCTGAAGATCTCGTTGGAGGCGAGCTGTGTGTATTTGGAGACCTTTCTGGGCAAGTTGCCGTTGCTCTCGCTGCTGCTTTCCGGACTAAAGAAGTTGCCCGTGGAGTTGTGCTTGTTGTTGTTGTTGTTGGAGGAGGATGTGGCATTGCCCAGACTGGACAGAGATGAGCTAACGCCCGCCAAATGGGAGCTGGTTGGTTGTTCCATCTTGAGCAAATAGTTGTCGCTGCGTTCAATGTCCCAAATGCGCACGGAGAGATCGCCCGTGATGATGGCCAGGCTGTTGCCCGCCCAGGCGATGGCGCCCTGCTTGCCAGTGCCACGCCCACTCAGCTTGACGCGATCCAACTCCGTGAGAATGCCCGTGGACTCCACCAGATAGAGGGTAATGGTCAGATCCTCCAGCAGACAGATGACAGCGTCCCTACCATAAGGAACACAAATTTATTTAGAAATTAATTAAGCAACAATCAATTGGAAGCAGGGATTGAAACCGAAACGAATATCGGTTTCAGTTACGGTTTCGGTTATGTTTGCATTTAGGTATTCAGTTATCATATTAATTCAGTTAATTATATTATTAACATAAAAATAATAATTAAAAATTTATAACTTTCTTATTTCACATATAAACAAAAATTAAAAATAAAAAAGAAAATCAAAAATAAAATACAAAGCTTATAACAAAATATCAGAGATTGCAAACTAGTCTTATGAGCAGTGTTGCCAATTTAGCTATTTTCCCGACAGATTTAGTGGGTTGCAACTGGCAAATGCGGGATAAATTGTAAAACAGCGGGTAGCGGGAATTTTTGCTACTTCAAAAATAATTTTAGCTTTTTGCAAACATCTGGTAACATCATGTATTTTTATGTTTTACGATGCCACACTTTTAAACACTTTGTAGTATTTTTTCCATTTGAATGGCACAAAAACATCAATAAGCTAAAAGAGCATTAAATTTTGTGGTTTTTAACTATGAAATCAATTGAAACTAGTATTGAATAATGTCTTCATGTCTTTTTACCCCCTAACTTTGTCAAATTTTTGTATAATAAAAAAGATTGGATGCAGATATCTTAATTTAATCATCTATTCATTTAAATTCCGTTTCAATAATGCAAAAATTTCCTTAACCCATTAAGTACCCATGGAAAATTTTTAAATTTTTTTGTAAAACTTTATTTTTTAACTTTTTTCGGTCCCAAACAAAAAATATTTTGATGCAAAAAAAATCTTAAAACAATTCTAAGAGTGATTGTAAAAAATTTGAAAAATAACTTCGCTAGTATTTTTTATGATTTTTTGAAAATTGCTAAAAAGCCACTTTTTGTATGAGAAGGAGAAAATAAGGGGTTAAAATAGTAATTTTAATTAAATTTTAAAAAGTCATAAAAAGTATTAGTGAAGAGACTTTTCAAATTTTTTTTTTTCATTACCTCCTAGAATACTTTGAAGAACTTTTTTGCATCAACATTTTCTATAAAACACTGGCTTAAATCAATAAAAATATCGTTTCTTTACTCTAACGTTTTTTTTAGCTACCAAAAATTTTTTTTTGCTATTTTCAGCTTTTTTCAAAGGATATTTTGGCTTTTTTATGACCCGAAGAGTTGGCAACACTGCTTATGAGTCGGAAAACATAGAAACAGTTCAAAATTTTTGTTTTAAATTATTTTTAACTTGTGTTAAAATAAAGCATGCTTTTAAAATTGTATTTAAAAGTTATACCATAAGTCTTATTTGCAATTTTTAAAATATCAATTAAAAATAAAACTTTTTTCCAATTTTTATTATATAAATTGGAAATAAAAATTTATTTTTGGATGTGTGAAAAACCGAAATTAACACTTATAAATGAAACGGTTACTAAGCGGTTATTTCGGTTTACAGAGTTTCGGTTTTAAGGTTTCGGTCAAATGCAAATATTTTTTTTCGATTACGGTTTCAGTTACGGTTTTAAATTTCAATCGGTTTATACCGGTTAAAGGTTACGGTTTCAGTTAGGGTTTTAAGCCTTGATTGGAAGTACTTGCTTCTTGGGATGCCACAGCATCTGGACAATGGAGGGCTGGTGGGGGCCACTCTTGGTCACCTCGGAGCAGCTGCCGCCCTGGTTGATGTAGTAGACGACGCCGTTCTGGGTGCAGGCATAGAAGCAGTGATTGTCCCGCACCGTCGAGTGGCCGCCACGGGCAGCGGTCCTTGGACGCCAGTTGGTCAGCGTGTCGAGGGCATTCTCGTCCCCAGCGACAGCGGCCTTGGCCAGACTCGCCATCTCCTCGCGCACCTCGCTCTCCACGGTGCGGCGAAAGCAGATGAGCAGCAGCACCTCCCGCAGATCGTGCGAGAACATGGTCAGGAACTGATACTGTCCATCGCAGCGCCAGCCGGTGACCAAGCCCATCGCATCCGCTGTGACCATTCGCCCGCCCTGTTCACTGAACTCCAGCAGAACAATCGCCGCCTTGTGGGGGCCACTGACGCTGGCGAACTCGCGATGGCCGGCGAACCACACATGGATCTCGCCGTGCTCCCAGCCCGTGGCCAGCAGCGCCTTCTCCGGGTGCCAGCAGAGCGCCGTCGCCTGCGACGTCGCATGCACCGGATACGTCACATCGCGCTGAGGCTCGCCCTGAAAATTAAAAACAAAATAATAATATAACAGAGATTAAAACCGTTATCATAACCATAACCGTAACCGTTAACCGATATTAACCGATTGAAATGGATAGCCGTAGCTTAAACCGTAACCGAAACCGAACTTTTTATTATACCGAAACCCAACAACCGAAATTACTCCAACCGAAATAACCGTTAAGAAACCGATTCATTCATAAAATTTACTCATATTCTTAAGGTATAATCCTGCTTTTTAAATTAAATTTTATTCATCTCAATGAAAAGATCTTAATTTTTCAAAATTTGTTTTGAAAACCGAAATCATAAAGGTATTTCGAAACCGAAACATAAAAAAACGGGTAACCGTTACGCAACCAATACATCAAAAATTTGCGTAACCGATTACCGACAACCTAAATACGAACATATCCGAAAATATATCGGTAACGTAACGGCCAGCGGTTTTTTGTATGTTTCGTTTTCGAAATATTGGTATGACTTCAGTTCACAAAACAAATTTTACAAAATTTTTAATAAAATGTAATGGAAAACAAATATACAAAAATTTCAAAAATTAAGATCTTTTTATTGAGATAAATATCTGAATTAAATTGGGGCAGAAATAAAAAATAAGTTTAATTTTAAAAAACGATGATTTCACCGCAACAACATAATTAAGTTTAATGCCCGACCGAACCGAAATTAACCGTTTTGCGAGATTCAGTTTCTTAACGGTTATTTCAATTGGAATACTTTTGGTTTTTAGTATAAAGAAAAAGTTTTGGTTACGATATTAGTTACGCTTGAAAATTTCAATCGGTTAATACCGTTTAACGGTTACGGTTATGGTTACGGTTTTAATACCAAGTTTAAACTATAAAATACATTAGTTTGTAAGAAATATCCGTTATCTTTTAATTTATTTTTGAGGCACTGCCCCTAATACATGTGCATAGTTGTTGATTTTATACCACTGTGCACGGTGCACTGTGCAGCTCTTACCGTGTCCGCAAATATTGTGACGCTGCCGCCGCGTTCCTGGCTGTAGGAGGCGACCGCGAACAGAGGCTCGTTCGGATGCCAGCTGCTGATCGTGCTCACTGCATCCACGTCCAGGAACTCAATCTTTGTATCAAAATACAGAGTCATCGCGGCGAACTTGACGTGGCCAACACTTTAATCAAATGGAAAATGTCCCAAACAAAGTGTTGGCCACAACAGTTAACTGTTGTTGCCATGACAATTCCGCCGGGTAAACAGTAACGGGAACTTCATCCCCGCATGCTTGCAGCCCTGAAAAAAGCATTAAGATAATAATTAGTAAATAATTCAAGCAACACTTGGAAAAACATTAATTTCACCATTGGAAAACTGATTTCATATTTGATAACGTTGACCCTCTTTAATTCTACGCGCATGATCTGTCAGATTACACTGCGCAACAAAACATTAATTATCATACACAAGTTTTTGTCTATAAGATTAAGTCATCTAATAAATTAAGTTCTTGTTCTACGATTAATATTTTATGGTTTTTGTTTATTTGTAACAGGGACTGCAAATAAAAGATATAAAAGCTAATTTCCACTAAAAATATCAATGTGAACGAAATATGCTATAGTAAAATAGTATACACCAAAATTTCCATTTCAGTCGGAACTATCGATATCAGCCAAAAACTTATATTTTTAAATTATAATATAGCACCCTTCGTGCTGCTTTCGTCACTAGCGCGGACTGCCGTCCGCAGTGATAAATCAAATTTATTTCTTATTTTAAGTTTTTATTTAGAGTAAAAAGTAATCATTAAAATTCAATTATCAATAACACTTATTTCTGATTTTTTCAATAAAAATAAAAAATAAGAGTTGTTTTTAATTTTTATTTTAAAAGTTACAAATAAGAGTTATTCCGTAACTTTTATTTTAAAAATTAAAAATAAAAGTTAAAGTGTATTATTTCTAGTATATTTTTGGTATTTTTAGAAACAGTTCGTATTTTGCTTGCCAACATTATTAAACTAATCAAATCAGCCTTCCAAAATTTCAATTTGCATCAATACTTTAAAATTCTTTATAAAAAAAATTTTGTGCAGACCCCTCATAAAATTATTTTTTCTAAATCCATCATAAATCGCCCTTTTTTGTTAGGTTTTTTTTTTCTTTTTTAACAAGCGGGTCAAAACTAGAAAATTACCAAAATCAGAAATAGGTGTTATTTCACAACTTTTCATTAAAAATTGAATTTTAATAATTTTTTTTTAATCTTTAATTACAAATTAAAAATACATAGCTCGTTTTTCGTAACTTTAAAATACCAATTTGAAAATAATTGTTAATTTGCAATTTTTATTTTAAAACTTATAACAGATATAACTTATTATATAACTTATAACGAAAGAAAATCTAGTCAAATAATTTGTAAAATCAAATGTCGAGCTCAAAGTTTTGTTGCACAGTGTGCAAGTACAAAAGTCACTCAGCACGTACACACACACACACACACACACACAAGCAAGTGAATGCAAAAGCAGAGAGCAAAGACAGCAATTAATGTAAGCACACTCACACACACATACACAACACACGCACATTGGATATACATATGTATGTATGAAATCACCCTCTAGTGCAGCTGGCGCAGTGATTGTCTTTTCGTCGACCCAGTATTGCTTCTTTTTCGGCGATGCGTCGTGTCGAACATGATTGAAGCCGAACGCTTAACAGAGAGAGAGAGACAGGCGTATGCTCTACTGTTCTTTATGAGAGTGTGTGCTCTGTTTTGCTTTTGTTTTTTCCCTTTTCCTTTGTCTAATTTTCGGCTAACATTTTCGGCACGCGTTTGACATTTGATTGAGTTTGATTTGCACAATAATGTGTAAAATAATTTGTGTGGATAAGTGGATTTTAATTTATTGTAAATAAAAGCAAAGGTAAGTGTTGTTATTAATATTAATATGTTGGTTGGAGAATATGGTTCTTATTTCTCTATATTATTTCAGACATCATTCTGGATGCCGCTAGTGGCGATTTGGAGGAGCTGCGCCTCGCCGTTGTTTCGCAGAAAAAAAATTACTTAAAATATATTTTATTCATGTATTATAGTTAATATAAAATAAATAAATATCAAAAAAATATATATTAATCTTATGTTATGTGAAATATTTATATAATGCATGTGGTTGGCATTGCCATCAAGAAAGAAGCATCTCTCCATGCACGGCATTGGGTCGAACTAGCGGCGATTGTGTCCCCTCCCTGCATACCTTTGCGGCGACCTAGCGTCGATAATATCGCTCGCTGCATACCAAAGCGGCGAACGAGCGTCGCTTATGTTCCCTCCCTGCATACCTTTTGGTCGAACGAGCGTCGATTATGTCGCTCTATTGACGGCATTGCGTCAAACGAGCGTCGATAACGTTCCCTCCCTGCATACCATTGCGTTGACCTAGCGTGTATGAAAAATCATTGACGTTTTTAGCGGACATCGCCTTGGAAAAAACGTCAATCGAACACATTGTGAGGGAATCAAGCAGGCGTCGACGACAGTCACAAAAGCGTCGACGAAACGTTGACGCAGAATCGGTCTGCTGTACTAGAGGGCATCGACGCCGAGTAACAAAAACAAAAACAAAAACAACATTTCATTGCTGCGTCGCAGTTTCGAAGGGCAGAAAACGGTTAACAGTTGAGCTGAGTGCATCGCTGAGGAAAGCAACTAGAAGGAAATAATGGCTGAAAGTGGAAATGGAAACGCATTGAAGATTGCAGGTGCTGTAATCTTGCCAAATCTGGGCAGCATTGTCAACGGCAGATTGACACGGAATAATCTGCAGAATTGGTATGAGAACCTGAAGCATCCGTCGTTTAGGCCACCAAACTGGCTCTTTGCACCGGTGTGGACATCGCTGTACGCCGGCATGGGCTATGGCTCTTACCTGGTGTGGCGCGACGGCGGCGGCTTCAATGGCGACGCCCAGTTGCCGCTGATCGCGTACAGCGCACAGTTGGCCTTGAACTGGGCCTGGACACCGATATTCTTTGGCAAGCATAGCATCAAAGGCGTAAGTAGTTGGCTTACTTGATAATCTTATCTACTGATGTAATACAATATATACTGATGTCATGCGGCAGGGATTTATTGACATCGTCGCACTCACAGCAACAGCCGGCGCGTGCGGAATTCTTTTCTATCGCGTCAATAAGACGGCCGGACTTTTGTTTTTGCCCTACATGGCCTGGCTGGGATTTGCCACCGCCTTGAACTATGCGATGTGGAAGCTTAATCCCACGGAGAAGGAGCCAAGAACCGAAGAAAAGCACAATTAATGATTGCTTTTAAAAATTGTGTTTATTTTGTCAATGTATCAAAGTGTAATCGTCTCTAAATATAATGTAATCAGCATTATCGATAAACTGCGGTATTTTATTATCGCCGATCGTTGGTGTTTGAAAGCGCCTTAAAACAGTGTGATTTAATTGGCGCCAACTTGTGGGGACTTAAATTACGGAGCGCATTTAGAATTAGTCCTCAACACTGCAAAGTTGTAATTCTTGTTACGCACTGCTGCATTTTTGTTTTTAAAATTGTATTTATTTTCTCAATATATAAAATGAAATTGTCACAAAGTAAAAATCAATTTGGCTTTATCGATAAGCTGCAATGTTGCTATCGATTATTTGTTGCCCGCTGATCGTTGGTGTTTGAAAATGCATTGAAACAGCGTGAAGAATTTAATTGGCGCCATCTTGTGCCGCTGGAGTGCCAGCTTTCGGGGAGGCCGCCTTTGGTGACGAGGCTTTTGGTGACGACGACGCCCTGGGAGATGGCTGCGCGTTGGGTGTATTCGCTGGCGTCTTGGGCTTCCCATCATTCTGTCCGCCAGCCTTCTGTTGCTGTTGCTTTTGCTGCTGCTGCGCTGGTTTATTTGCAGCTGCTTGTTGCTTGGGTGGCGATGCCTTGTTGCCTTTGTTGTTGTTGCCTTGTTGCTGTTGCTGACCAGTTGCTGGAGCAGCGGGTTTCGGTCCAGCTGATTTGCTTGTCGCCTCAGGTTTTGGTGCCACGGCGGGTTTTGGAGCTGCCTGCTTTTGTTGTTGT
>JBAMBL010001881.1:0-13877 GCA_037043405.1 Drosophila subquinaria
CATTGTTTTGTTTGCTGAGCTGACACTTTCAGTTAGCACATGGCCAGGTGCAAGTACAGGTTAGTACCTTTTTTTTGTATGTATTATCATAATTTTTTGTGCCCACTTGGAAAGTGCAATTACTCGCAGTCTCTTTCATGAATCACTTACAAAAAGATCTTCACATATTGCGCCCTGGGCAACCTAAAAACTCATTAGCAGCTCTTAAGATGCGCCCAATTGAAGAGACGAGGGTTTCATTTCCCAGCGATGCTTTCTGTCCCCGATCTTGGTTACCCCTGTTTCTCTCTCTTCCTCTTCCTCTCCCACTCCCTTTCCTTTCCCTGTTTGTGTCTGAGTAGCTGGCGTTGTTGTCGCTGTCGCTGCGGGCATTGAGAATTGTTAGCAATGTTTTCTTGCCACTCTGGGAAACTCGTAGAAACTGGTTATGATTATTGTTAATGCCCTGTTGTATGCCCCATCAATGGGGTATATATGTGTTTAACCAAGCGGGTAAGGCTATAGACCAATTCCCGACTATATGATACCCGTTACTTATTTAAATGTATATACAATGCTTTTTATTACATACTTTTAGGCACTTACAGTGCTTAAAAACTTAAATTATATTTGTCCGATCTTGTTGCGATTAAGTAGGATGATAGTTAGTTACAATATTATAGTTAGTTAGAAAACAATATATCCTTTTGCTTATTTTTTAAGTAACGGCTATAAAAATGGCAATATTACTAGTTAAATTTATATGGAAATGTGTTGTATTTTATTCAATATTTTAATTTTAATATATATTTCATCATAGGGCATTCCATAGCTGTGCTCAATCTCTTCTTCTCTACTATTCTTACGCCCCTCTGATTGCTTGTTGATATTCAATGACAATGGCAAACAATCTGTGACCCCAAAGCCCCCACCAGCATCAACATTAACAGCAGACACCTGCAGCTAAGCTCAAGATCGTCTCGAGATCGTTTTGAAGCCCCTTCAACTGGCCAAGTCAAAAGATGTTTGCTGTGCAACCGGACGGATAACGTCATTAGCATTTAGCACGTTATAAACAAGTAGCATTTAAATATTTTTTTTAGATAGTTTTTATTTATTAACAAACAAAACAAACTTGGAATAAAAGACATTTGATGCGTAGTTAGTAATAAGATAATTATTTTGTACAATTCAGTTAAGTATTTAAACTGTGAGGCTCAATCGGATGAGATCATTGCCTGATCAGCTAAGAATAAATCATATTATAAATTAAGCACACATTCAATCTCTAACCAGGTGAATTGTAGCCATTCTCCAATTTTATTGAGCTGTTTATCAAAGCTATGAATAAAAAGTTGTACAAATTTGAAGAATTCCATTGAATGAGTGTGAATGTGAATGGATTGAATTTGACAAAGTTGTGATCGTTTGAAGTATTTAAAAAAGTATGAAATAAATGGACAGACTGTTAGAAAAAGATTTTATATGTTCTAATTAATCTAATTTTAATACAGAAACATACGATATTCAAAGTGTAAATCTAGCTTAATGAAAAACATTTACAAACATCGTTTTAAATACCACGATGCGTCCTTAAAAAATAATCAAATATTTGAAAATTATTACTGCTTAATTTTTCTATATATTTTTATATCAATACTTGGCCTTAAATTGTGTAACGCAAAGTGCGAATCTGTCGGTATATGTATAAAAGTTCACAAATTGAAAGAATGCCAAGCTGGCGACATTGTCAGGGTACAGATACTTTTAGCACATACTTGTGTAAACAGGCAAGCCACCACAACCAACCAAACAGCAACAACAAGAGTAACCAAATAATAATAAAAAAAAGAAAAAAGTATAAAGATCTCGTCTGCCTGCGCCCAGAGAGTCGCTCAAGGTATGAGTTTGAGTTTGAGTGCGAGTATCTTTAGCTGTATCTGTATCTGCAGCTTGGATGCTTCAACCTCAAACAGGCTCGCTGTTCTGAGAGGTCGGTCGGGTTTACCAAAATCATTTTGAAGTTGCTTCAAATTTTTCGTGCATCGAGTTGTCGGGAATTGTTTTTCGACGTTTTTTTCTCTTGAGAACATAAAAATTGATTCTAGAACCAGTTTGAGGCTTTGAATTGTTGGGTTTTTGTTCAGCTTAAGTGTGTGTGTGTGTGTGTGCGTGTTTGTGTTTATTATATACTCGTATTATATTTTTGCCTTTATACTCTTTGTCTTTGCTCTTTTTAGACATTTCTCGTCTCTTCTTTGGCTGCCTTTTGGCTTCCAGCTTGCTGAGATCAAGTTTGGATCTTTTGGATCTGTTTTCTGTCTCGTCTCATCTATAAAAAGCATTTTTGAAGAGACGCTTTCGTTTTCGTTTGTTTTGGGGCGTTGCAGCCGACGAAATGGTCCATCCATTTAATTAAGTAGATATTTCGTATAATTTATGCATAATTTATAAAAAGGAAAAAAACAAATTGGAAAGTTCCCCCCAGCAAAACATGAAATATATTATACAAATCTCAAAGCGTCATTGATAAATCGGATTTGCCCTAAAATTTATTTATTTACCAGAAAAAATATAAAAAACAAATGCAAAGCTGTATTTTCTCAGAAGTAATAGCGGAAAGGCCTTGGGAATAAATTTAATAAATTTGTTGACTAATGACTGTAAAACTTCTAATAGATGATGATTCCAGTAAAGAGTAAAGCACTTCATAAGTTCGCAATCCAAATAAAGATGCACAACAAAAATCATTAAGAAATGTATTTTTTTTTTAAATTAAATGCGGTTGTAATAATTATTTATAGACCTGACATTTATTTTATGTGGGAGTTATACCTAAAGCTGTCTATTGTTTAATATTTTCGTGCAATTGTTTAATATTTTCACACGCCAGTCAAAATGAATTATATGCAATGCAAAAAACCAAATAAATATGGGAATTTTATGAATATTTAAGGAAAAATTAGGAAATTATGGTGTTTTTTGCTAACTAACATGGTAAAGTAATTGTATATAGATATTTTATGGAAAGGGCTTCATTTTAAAGTTAACATACATGACAGAATAATCATTTCCAAATATCAGTAAAACCCCTTAAAAAAAAGGTTATTGACTTAAAAAGTATAATTTTATTAGTACATTTTAAAGGAATGTGTCAAAAAAGAGGCGGTTGTCTGAATTGGAATCATGCTAAATGATAAACTTGATCGAATAGTCAAAGCCAAGATCATAAATTAAATTAGCATAGATTGCGAATGGCAGAGAACGCACCGAAATTTGTCTCCGTCGTCGTCGTAGACTCGTTTTAATATCTTACACTTACAACGTGGTTAAAAGACCAAAGAAAAAAAAGAGCTTGAAAACCAGAAATACACGCGACAAAAATGCACAACACAAGAAATCAGGTGAAGTAAACCGGTGAATTAATAAAAATGCTCATACAAAACTAAATGCGTTGACGAAACCTGCTCTCAGACATAGCTGAAATTCCAGCCAAGAGCTAAACTTACTCACGACCAGGCGGAAGGGATGGGCGAGAGGGGAAGGTGGAGAGGGGTGGGGTACTGGCACGCCAGCGTCACGAAAATAATAGAAAAACCCAAGCAAGTTAACTGCGATTTGTGCTAAAATGCTAGACTAGCAGATACGCTGTTATTGAGGCTTAAAATACATACAATAAAAAATGCATTTACTTTTTATAGCAGGATTAGAAATTAAGATTTCATTATTAAATGTTACAATTTGACAATTAAAATAGACATCCGCATTACGCGTTTGAATAAATATATACTGGCTACATATGATAATAATTTTTTTGATGTTGTTGATAAAAAAAATGCATGCAATTTAGAAGGTCTATTTACTTGTATACACCTCTATAAGCCCAGTGTGATTTGCCGCAGGGTATAAAAATAATAAAAATCGCATGCATGTCGCATTTGAAAATGTACGCGCTGAAAATGGGCTTATGCAATAGCTCAAGCTGTGTTGGGGGAGAAGGAGGTTGGAGGATGGTGTTGGGCAGATATGGCAGCAAACACACACACACACACAGTCAGACAAATAGCGCAAAAAAGGAACCACAGCAAAAGTAAATTAAAAGAGCAACAATTATTATGCAATTGCTTGCTGCTGTTTTGTTGGCCTGGCCATTAAAAACAGTTAACAGGCCAACATATTTTGCTTTTTGGCTAAAGTTTATAAATGTTTATTATTTAGTTTATTTGAGCGTGTGGATTTTTTTAAGCTTGATTGCTCATAAGCCGCCGCTCTAAGCCGCTTTGCGTGTGCCAAAATTTTACGAGCAATAACAAAACTAGCAAAACTCACAAACAAAATAAATGAATACACGCCTAAATATTGTTGTTGCTTTTAAAATGTATTTTCACGGTATTATTAATTTTTCATTTATTTTTATTTTAATTTACTGCATTTACTTGTGTGTGATTAAAAGTATATAATTTACACTTAAGCTGCTTATTAAACTCGTTTAGGTAAGGAAATAAATTAAATGATTGTTTTTACATTCTTTAAAATACATATAATGTTAATTTAAAATAAACAAAAAATATACATATCTACTTATTTGACAGAACTTACAATAATAATTTTAAAACTTTTTTTATTTCACAAATTTAAATGCTCTATATCTTCACAATCTCATGTCGCTTTCAATGCAATAAATGTTACGTGACAAAATTATAAAAGGGTATTAAATAAAATGTATTCAATTTTCAAGATCATCGCTTAAAACTTAAAACTGTACCCAGGACTTTCAAACTGTGCCAAGGCTGAGGCCACCGCGCAGTTTGATAATCGAATCACATGCAAATTGTGTGCTTTACAGTTTTACAGCTGCTGCTCCTTCACTTACCGCTTAAATAAACAATCCCTTGATCTGTGTTTGTTTCTCTGTTGTTCTTGATGTTTGTTGTTCTTATTGTTGTTGATAGCAATGTTTTAATGCCCTTGTTATTTTTGTGCACTTTTTGCTATTGCTTTTTTAATTGAATTTAATTAAATTCAATTTTATTTTATTTCATTTAATTTCAGTTTCTTTTCGTATTTTGCATGCAGAGACACACATTCAAACCAACGCACAAATACATAAGCAAGCGATGTTTGCGAGTCAAAATCAATCAACAACAAAGAAAAGTGGTAACGCGAGAAACAGAGAGAGACGAAGCGGAGACGAAGACGGAGAAGGTGAATTGGAATTGCGAAGATAAAGTGTGAGGCGCATGCGCACGTAAAAATTATTTGTTGCTGTTGTTGTTGTTGCTTCCACTTCTATTTTTATATTTTTGTTATGTTCGCTCGCTCGCATTCACGTAACCGCTATCGAAATTCTCGCGCTTCAGCGTTCAGCGTTTTAACCGTTTTCGCGGGTAAATTGTTACTGATTGTAACCGGGCTAACGACGAAACTTCGAAGAGGGCTGCTAGGTCCAGTGTTGCCACAATTGGCGTTTTTGCGCCAAAACTGGCTGTTGGCACAATGGCACTTATTTTTTCGAATTGGCTCATTTTTTGTTTCTTTTTGGCTCAATTTTTAGGTCCAGTGTTGCCAACTCTTCGTGTCATGAAAAAGCCACAGGTGAGCTCAAAGCTTGCTAGGAATGTGCACAAAAATATCGTTCAACTATCGTTTCAATGAAAATATAAATGTTTGAAGTTAATAACATTAAAAAGTTATTTAAAAACATTGTATTTATTTATTTATATATAAATTTGTTTTTGATTATAGCACATTTTAATGCTAACAACTCACGATAACTCTCACCACTAGCTCCAAACTTGATATGACAGATAAAAAGAGAGCGAGGGAGAGTGAGTGACAATTGGAGAATGGAGTGATTCGGTGGGCAAGCGAGAGAGTGCGATCTGCAATCAGCTGACAGCTGGCAATACTAATTTGATAGCATACTTTCAGGCTGATGAGTATAAAGCCTAGTACCGACGTCAGAAAAAAGGCCTAGCGTAAGGTCAAACTCCATATAAAAAAAACGCTGGCGTAAGGTGAATAAGAAGAAGACGACATTTATCTCCGCTTGTCGGTCCGCACGTCAACTAAACTGAAACTAAAAACGGAGTTGCCAGATAAGGAACGGGCGTTATCCAGCACTGTTTGAAGCAGCTGTCAAGCCCAGCGAAACATCGATTTGTTTAGAGTTTCGGTATCTATCTATCTCACTCTCTCACAATAAGTCAAAAGAAATGGCGGTGAAATTAACAAAAAACAGCAGATTGACTCTTTTTGAAATAGCAGACAAAATTCTGCTGATTAACGAGGTGGAAAAGAGGCCAATATTTGTATTTTTGCATTAATTTAAAGGGAGAATCCACGTAAAAAGTTCAAAGGCGATGGGTGCACCCAAAACCCGCTGTGCTTGCGTGCCATCGCATATTTCTCCTCTATTAACATTAATATACAGTTTTCAATGTTTATTCTCTCCTCTTTTTATGCAAATCAGTTCTGCATGTTCATATTTAAAATAAACCGCTGTTGACGCATAGAGTTACCACTCAACTTTTTGTTATTTTTTCGTGTTGCTTTGGCAACACTGTCCTTACGCTCCTCGACAGCGAAATATTGAGCATTTTCCGCCGCTAAAAATTTATCTCACGTCGGTACTAGGCTTAAATTAGATGTATAACACTTCATCTAATTTATACTCATCAGCCTGAAAGTATGCTATCAAATTAGTATTACCGGCTGTCAGCTGATTGCAGATCTCACTCTCTCGCTTGCCCACCGAATCACTCCATTCTCCAATTGTCACTCACTCTCCCTCGCTCTCTTTTTATCTGTCATATCAAGTTTGGAGCTAGTTGTTAGAGTTGGGCATTTTAGTTCAATTTGCTGAATAAGTTCAATCGTTCATTTTTCGGTCGTGAACTAAATCAGTCATTTAGTTCAGTTATTCAGTTGGTCAGGTGGTCATGAACTATGAACGATGAAAGATTTCTATTCAGTTGGTCATGAACTATGAACGAGATGGTTTCTATTCAGTTTTTCATGAACGATGAACGATATGGTTTCTATTCAGTTGGTCATGAATGATGAAAGATGAATAGGTCATTTTGATCAGTTGGTCAGTTGTTTATGAAAGATAAACGATGTGAATAGGCTACAACTGTTTCTTTTTAGTGGAATGTGAAATGTGTTTTAAGTTATTAATAAGAATAGACGACAGCAGCAAAATATTATATATTAAGGATTATTTTTTAATATTTTGGGTTATACCTATTAGAGGTGGAGAACTATCGATAGTCTGCACCATCGATAGTCAACGATATTATTTTTCAAACCATCGATAACTATCGATAGTTTTCGATAGTGTGTTAATTTGAGCACATATGTATATTAAATTCCAAAAATTATAAATTTTTTTATAAAATTCCAATTAAAATTTGAAATTGGTATTAATTAAGGCATTATAAAAATAAATAAAATTCGTTATCAATAATAATGTTTCGCTATAAGCTATTGTAATAGCCAAAGTTCGATAAACTTAATCTTTTTGTCCAGCCTACTGAACGTGCACACGGACTCGTTTCAGTTCCGTTCCGTTCTTCTTTACTTTTTTCAACTATAGTAAGGAACTTGTCCATGTCATAAAATTATATAAATATTAAAGACAAAACTTAAATGTGTCCGAAGCTCTGCAGATGCCAAATGCGCGCCTTTCTGTGTCGAGTTGAGCGTCATAAAAAACTATCGCCCACTATCGATAGTGCAAGTCTGCCATCGATGGCGGCTCGATAGTGCTTGACCATCGATGGTGCCGATAGTGCCATCGATAGTTCTCCACCTCTAATACCTATACCTGGGCTTATTGAAAATGAGCAAAATGAGGAAATTGTTTTTTTTTTTGGGCTTAAATAACCCTTCACACTGTTCAAAACTTAATAATATATGTATGAAATTAAAGCATTGTTACATGTACAATTTTTTTTTTAAAATTCTGACCAGCTGCGAAATGATCGGTTTAGTTCATGATTGACTGAATAAGTTCACTCGTTCATCTTAATGACCCGTTCATTTGAACTTTTTCAGAACGAAACGACACAACTCTACTAGTTGTGAGAGTTATCGTGAGTTGTTAGCATTAAAATGTGCTATAATCAAAAACAAATTTATATATTAATAAATAAATACAATGTTTTTAAATAACTTTTTAATGTTATTAACTTCAAACATTTATATTTTCATTGAAACGATAGTTGAACGATATTTTTGTGCACATTCCTAGCAAGCTTTGAGCTCACCTGTGGCTTTTTCATGACACGAAGAGTTGGCAACACTGGACCTAAAAATTGAGCCAAAAAGAAACAAAAAATGAGCCAATTCGAAAAAATAAGTGCCATTGTGCCAACAGCCAGTTTTGGCGCAAAAACGCCAATTGTGGCAACACTGGACCTAGCAGCCCTCTTCGAAGTTTCGTCGCTAGCCCGGTTACAATCAGTAACAATTTACCCGCGAAAACGGTTAAAACGCTGAACGCTGAAGCGCAAGAATTTCGATAGCGGTTACGTGAATGCGAGCGAGCGAACATAACAAAAATATAAAAATAGAAGTGGAAGCAACAACAACAACAGCAACAAATAATTTTTACGTGCGCATGCGCCTCACACTTTATCTTCGCAATTCCAATTCACCTTCTCCGTCTTCGTCTCCGCTTCGTCTCTCTCTGTTTCTCGCGTTACCACTTTTCTTTGTTGTTGATTGATTTTGACTCGCAAACATCGCTTGCTTATGTATTTGTGCGTTGGTTTGAATGTGTGTCTCTGCATGCAAAATACGAAAAGAAACTGAAATTAAATGAAATAAAATAAAATTGAATTTAATTAAATTCAATTAAAAAAGCAATAGCAAAAAGTGCACAAAAATAACAAGGGCATTAAAACATTGCTATCAACAACAATAAGAACAACAAACATCAAGAACAACAGAAAAACAAACACAGATCAAGGGATTGTTTATTTAAGCGGTAAGTGAAGGAGCAGCAGCTGTAAAACTGTAAAGCACACAATTTGCATGTGATTCGATTATCAAACTGCGCGGTGGCCTCAGCCTTGGCACAGTTTGAAAGTCCTGGGTACAGTTTTAAGTTTTAAGCGATGATCTTGAAAATTGAATACATTTTATTTAATACCCTTTTATAATTTTGTCACGTAACATTTATTGCATTGAAAGCGACATGAGATTGTGAAGATTTAGAGCATTTAAATTTGTGAAATAAAAAAAGTTTTAAAATTGTTATTGTAAGTTCTGTCAAATAAGTAGATATGTATATTTTTTGTTTATTTTAAATTAACATAATATGTATTTTAAAGAATGTAAAAACAATCATTTAATTTATTTCCTTACCTAAACGAGTTTAATAAGCAGCTTAAGTGTAAATTATATACTTTTAATCACACACAAGTAAATGCAGTAAATTAAAATAAAAATAAATGAAAAATTAATAATACCGTGAAAATACATTTTAAATGCAACAACAATATTTAGGCGTGTATGCATTTATTTTGTTTGTGAGTTTTGCTAGTTTTGTTATTGCTCGTAAAATTTTGGCACACGCAAAGCGGCTTAGAGCGGCGGCTTATGAGCAATCAAGCTTAAAAAAATCCACACGCTCAAACAAACTAAATAATAAACATTTATAAACTTTAGCCAAAAAGCAAAATATGTTGGCCTGTTAACTGTTTTTAATGGCCAGGCCAACAAAACAGCAGCAAGCAATTGCATAATAATTGTTGCTCTTTTAATTTACTTTTGCTGTGGTTCCTTTTTTGCGCTATTTGTCTGACTGTGTGTGTGTGTGTGTTTGCTGCCATATCTGCCCAACACCATCCTCCAACCCCCTTCTCCCCCAACACAGCTTGAGCTATTGCATAAGCCCATTTTCAGCGCGTACATTTTCAAATGCGACATGCATGCGATTTTTATTATTTTTATACCCTGCGGCAAATCACACTGGGCTTATAGAGGTGTATACAAGTAAATAGACCTTCTAAATTGCATGCATTTTTTTTATCAACAACATCAAAAAAATTATTATCATATGTAGCCAGTATATATTTATTCAAACGCGTAATGCGGATGTCTATTTTAATTGTCAAATTGTAACATTTAATAATGAAATCTTAATTTCTAATCCTGCTATAAAAAGTAAATGCATTTTTTATTGTATGTATTTTAAGCCTCAATAACAGCGTATCTGCTAGTCTAGCATTTTAGCACAAATCGCAGTTAACTTGCTTGGGTTTTTCTATTATTTTCGTGACGCTGGCGTGCCAGTACCCCACCCCTCTCCACCTTCCCCTCTCGCCCATCCCTTCCGCCTGGTCGTGAGTAAGTTTAGCTCTTGGCTGGAATTTCAGCTATGTCTGAGAGCAGGTTTCGTCAACGCATTTAGTTTTGTATGAGCATTTTTATTAATTCACCGGTTTACTTCACCTGATTTCTTGTGTTGTGCATTTTTGTCGCGTGTATTTCTGGTTTTCAAGCTCTTTTTTTTCTTTGGTCTTTTAACCACGTTGTAAGTGTAAGATATTAAAACGAGTCTACGACGACGACGGAGACAAATTTCGGTGCGTTCTCTGCCATTCGCAATCTATGCTAATTTAATTTATGATCTTGGCTTTGACTATTCGATCAAGTTTATCATTTAGCATGATTCCAATTCAGACAACCGCCTCTTTTTTGACACATTCCTTTAAGATGTACTAATAAAATTATTCTTTTTAAGTCAATAACCTTTTTTTTAAGGGGTTTTAGTGATATTTGGAAATGATGTATGTTAACTTTAAAATGAAGCCCTTTCCATAAAATATCTATATACAATTACTTTACCATGTTAGTTAGCAAAAAACACCATAATTTCCAAATTTTTCCTTAAATATTCATAAAATTCCCATATTTATTTGGTTTTTTGCATTGCATATAATTCATTTTGACTGGCATGTGAAAATATTAAACAATTGCACGAAAATATTAAACAATAGACAGCTTTAGGTATAACTCCCACATAAAATAAATGTCAGGTCTATAAATAATTATTACAACCGCATTTAATTTAAAAAAAAATACATTTCTTAATGATTTTTGTTGTGCATCTTTATTTGGATTGCGAACTTATGAAGTGCTTTACTCTTTACTGGAATCATCATCTATTAGAAGTTTTACAGTCATTAGTCAACAAATTTATTAAATTTATTCCCAAGGCCTTTACGCTATTACTTCTGAGAAAATACAGCTTTGCATTTGTTTTTTATATTTTTTCTGGTAAATAAATAAATTTTAGGGCAAATCCGATTTATCAATGACGCTTTGAGATTTGTATAATTTATTTCATGTTTTGCTGGGGGGAACTTTCCAATTTGTTTTTTTCCTTTTTATAAATTATGCATAAATTATACGAAATATCTACTTAATTAAATGGATGGACCATTTCGTCGGCTGCAACGCCCCAAAACAAACGAAAACGAAAGCGTCTCTTCAAAAATGCTTTTTATAGATGAGACGAGACAGAAAACAGATCCAAAAGATCCAAACTTGATCTCAGCACGCTGGAAGCCAAAAGGCAGCCAAAGAAGAGACGAGAAATGTCTAAAAAGAGCAAAGCCAAAGAGTATAAAGGCAAAAATATAATACGAGTATATAATAAACACAAACACGCACACACACACACACACACTTAAGCTGAACAAAAACCCAACCATTCAAAGCCTCAAACTGGTTCTAGAATCAATTTTTATGTTCTCAAGAGAAAAAAACGTCGAAAAACAATTCCCGACAACTCGATGCACGAAAAATTTGAAGCAACTTCAAAATGATTTTGGTAAACCCGACCGACCTCTCAGAACAGCGAGCCTGTTTGAGGTTGAAGCATCCAAGCTGCAGATACAGATACAGCTAAAGATACTCGCACTCAAACTCAAACTCATACCTTGAGCGACTCTCTGGGCGCAGGCAGACGAGATCTTTATACTTTTTTCTTTATTTTATTATTATTTGGTTACTCTTGTTGTTGCTGGTTGGTTGGTTGTGGTGGCTTGCCTGTTTACACAAGTATGTGCTAAAAGTATCTGTACCCTGACAATGTCGCCAGCTTGGCATTCTTTCAATTTGTGAACTTTTATACATATACCGACAGATTCGCACTTTGCGTTACACAATTTAAGGCCAAGTATTGATATAAAAATATATAGAAAAATTAAGCAGTAATAATTTTCAAATATTTGATTATTTTTTAAGGACGCATCGTGGTATTTAAAACGATTTTTGTAAATGGTTTTCATTACGCTAGATTTACACTTTGAATATCGTATGAATATTTTCATACTTCAACATGTCATTTTTGCGATTTTCTTGCGAAATTTTAATTTAATCATTTGTTTCTGTATTAAAATTATATTAATTAGAACATATAAAATCTTTTTCTAACAGTCTGTCCATTTATTTCATACTTTTTTAAATACTTCAAACGATCACAACTTTGTCAAATTCAATCCATTCACATTCACACTCATTCAATGGAATTCTTCAAATTTGTACAACTTTTTATTCATAGCTTTGATAAACAGCTCAATAAAATTGGAGAATGGCTACAATTCACCTGGTTAGAGATTGAATGTGTGCTTAATTTATAATATGATTTATTCTTAGCTGATCAGGCAATGATCTCATCCGATTGAGCCTCACAGTTTAAATACTTAACTGAATTGTACAAAATAATTATCTTATTACTAACTACGCATCAAATGTCTTTTATTCCAAGTTTGTTTTGTTTGTTAATAAATAAAAACTATCTAAAAAAAATATTTAAATGCTACTTGTTTATAACGTGCTAAATGCTAATGACGTTATCCGTCCGGTTGCACAGCAAACATCTTTTGACTTGGCCAGTTGAAGGGGCTTCAAAACGATCTCGAGACGATCTTGAGCTTAGCTGCAGGTGTATGCTGTTAATGTTGATGCTGGTGGGGGCTTTGGGGTCACAGATTGTTTGCCATTGTCATTGAATATCAACAAGCAATCAGAGGGGCGTAAGAATAGTAGAGAAGAAGAGATTGAGCACAGCTATGGAATGCCCTATGATGAAATATATATTAAAATTAAAATATTGAATAAAATACAACACATTTCCATATAAATTTAACTAGTAATATTGCCATTTTTATAGCCGTTACTTAAAAAATAAGCAAAAGGGTATATTGTTTTCTAACTAACTATAATATTGTAACTAACTATCATCCTACTTAATCGCAACAAGATCGGACAAATATAATTTAAGTTTTTAAGCACTGTAAGTGCCTAAAAGTATGTAATAAAAAGCATTGTATATACATTTAAATAAGTAACGGGTATCATATAGTCGGGAATTGGTCTATAGCCTTACCCGCTTGGTTAAACACATATATACCCCATTGATGGGGCATACAACAGGGCATTAACAATAATCATAACCAGTTTCTACGAGTTTCCCAGAGTGGCAAGAAAACATTGCTAACAATTCTCTCAATGCCCGCAGCGACAGCGACAACAACGCCAGCTACTCAGACACAAACAGGGAAAGGAAAGGGAGTGGGAGAGGAAGAGGAAGAGAGAGAAACAGGGGTAACCAAGATCGGGGACAGAAAGCATCGCTGGGAAATGAAACCCTCGTCTCTTCAATTGGGCGCATCTTAAGAGCTGCTAATGAGTTTTTAGGTTGCCCAGGGCGCAATATGTGAAGATCTTTTTGTAAGTGATTCATGAAAGAGACTGCGAGTAATTGCACTTTCCAAGTGGGCACAAAAAATTATGATAATACATACAAAAAAAAGGTACTAACCAGTACTTGTACCTGGCCATGTGCTAACTGAAAGTGTCAGCTCAGCAAACAAAACAAT